>CAMAOD020000126.1:0-44425 GCA_945859595.2 Megachile willughbiella
AATAAAAATAGAAATAAGGATAAAAATAATAGTTATTACGATAATAATAATAGTAATAAGGATAAAACTAACAGATATTACGATAATAATAATAGTAATAAGGATAAAAATAAGAGTTATTGGATAATAAATATAGGAATAAGGCTGAAAATAATTGTTATAATGATAATAATAATAGAAATAAGGATAAAAATGAGAGCAATTATGAGAATAATAATAGTAATAAGGATAAAAATAAGAGTTATTAGATAATGAAATTACGAATAAGGCTGAAAATAATAGTAATAAGAATAATAATAATAGTAATAAGGATAAAAATAACGGATATTACGATAATAATAATAGTAATAAGGATAAAAATAAGAGTTATTGGATAATAAAAATAGGAAGAAGACTGAAAATAATAGTTATAATGATAATAAAAATAGAAATGAGGATAAAAATAATAGTTATTACGATAATAATAATAGTAATATGGATAAAACTAACAGATATTACGATAATAATGATAGTAATAAGGATAAAAATAAGAGTTATTACATGATAAAAATAGGTATAAGTATGAAAATAATAGTTATAACGATAATAATAATAGTAATAAAGATAAAAATAAGACTTATTACGATAATAATAATAGTAGTACGAATAAAAATAAGAGTTATTGGATAATAAAAATAGGAATAAGGCTGAAAATAATAATTATAATGATAATGATAATAGAAATAAGGATAAAAATAAGAGTAATTACGATAATAATAATAGTAATAAGGATAAAAATAACGGATAAGGCTGAAAATAACAGTAATAAGAATAATAATAATAGTAATAAGGATAAAAATAACGGATATTACGATAATAATAATAGTAATGAGGATAAAAATAAGAGTTATTGGATAATAAAAATAGGAATAAGGCTGAAAATAATAGTTATAATGATAATAATAATAGAAATAAGGATAAAAATAACGGATATTACGATAATAAAAGAATAAGAGTTACGAGATAATAAAAATAGAAATAAGGGCTGAAAATAATAGTTATAATGATAATAATAATAGAAATGAGGATAAAAATAAGAGTTATTACATGATAAAAATAGGAACAAGGCTGAAAATTATAGTTATAATGGTAATAATAATATTAATAAAATTATAAATAAGAGTTATTACCATAAGAATAATAGTAATAAGGATAAAAATAATAGTTATAATGATAATAATAATAGAAATAAGGATAAATATAAGAGTTATTGGATAATAAAAATAGGAAAAAGACTGAAAATAATAGTTCTAATGATAATAAAAATAGAAATAAGGATAAAAATAATAGTAATTACGATAATAATAATAGTAATAAGGATAAAAATAAGAGTTACTAGATAATGAAAATAGAAATAAGGCTGAAAATAATAGTTATAATGACAATAAACATAGGAATAAGGCTGAAAATAATAGTTATTATGATAATAATAATAGAAATAAGGATAAAAAGAAGAGTTATTATGATAATAATAATAGTAATAAGGATAAAAATAAGAGTTATTAGATAATGAAAGTACGAATAAGGCTGAAAATAATAGTAATAAGAATAATAATAATAGTAATAGGATAAAAATAACGGATATTACGATAATATAATAGTAATAAGGATAAAAATAAGAGTTATTGGATAATAAAAATAGGAATAGCGCTGAAAATAATAGTTATAATGATAATAATAATAGAAATAAGGATAAAAGTAAGAGTAATTACGATAATAGTAATAGTAATAAAGGATAATAAATAAGTGAAATTAGATATTGAAGGTACGAATAAGGCTGAAAATAATAGTAATAAGAATAATAATAATAGTGATAAGCATAAAAATAACGGATATTACGATAATAACTAATAGTAATAAGGATAATAATAAGAGTTAATAGATAATAAAAATAGAAATAAGGCTGAAAATAATAGTTATAATGATAATAATAATAGAGATAAGGATAAAAATAAGAGTTATTACATAATAAAAAAAGGAATAAGGCTGAAAATAATAGTTACAATGATGATAAAAATAGAAATAAAACTGAAAATAATAGTAATAATGATAATCATAATAGAAATAAGGATAAAAATAATAGTTTAGTACGATAATAATAACAGTAATAAGGATAAAACTAACAGATATTACGATAATAATAACAGTAATAAGGATAAAAATAAAAGTTATTGGATAATAAAAATAGGAATAAGGCTGAAAATAATAGTTATAATGATAATAATTATAGAAATAAGGATAAAAATAAGTGAAATTAGATATTGAAGGTACGAATAAGGCTGAAAATAATAGTAATAAGAATAATAATAATAGTGATAAGCATAAAAAATAACGGATTATTACGATAATAATAATAGTAATAAGGATAATAATAAGAGTTAATAGATAATAAAAATAGAAATAAGGCTGAAAATAATAGTTATAATGATAATAATAATAGAAATAAGGATAAAAAATAGAGTTATTATGATAATAATAATAGTAATAAGGATAAAAATAATAGTTATTACGATAATAATAATAGTAATAAGGATAAAACTAACAGATATTACGATAATAATAATAGTAATAAGGATAAAAATAAGAGTTATTGGATAATAAATATAGGAATAAGGCTGAAAATAATTGTTATAATGATAATAATAATAGAAATAAGGATAAAAATGAGAGTAATTACGAGAATAATAATAGTAATAAGGATAAAAATAAGAGTTATTAGATAATGAAATTACGAATAAGGCTGAAAATAATAGTAATAAGAATCATAATAATAGTAATAAGGATAAAAATAATGGATAAGGCTGAAAATAATAGTAATAAGGATAAAAATAACGGATAAGGCTGAAAATAATAGTAATAAGAATAATAATAATAGTAATAAGGATAAAAATAACGGATAAGGCTGAAAATAATAGTAATAAGAATAATAATAATAGTAATAAGGATAAAAAATAACGGATATTACGATAATAATAATAGTAATAAGGATAAAAATAAGATTTACGAGATAATAAAAATAGAAAATAAGGCTGAAAATAATAGTTATAATGATAATAAGAATAGAAATGAGGATAAAAATAAGAGTTATTACATGATAAAAATAGGAACAAGGCTGAAAATTATAGTTATAATGGTAATAACAATATTAATAAAATTAAAAATAAGAGTTATTGCCATAAGAATAATAGTAATAAGGATAAAAATAATGGTTATAATGATAATAATAATAGAAATAAGGATAAATATAAGAGTTATTGGATAATAAAAATAGGAATAAGACTGAAAACAATAGTTATAATGATAATAAAAATAGAAATAAGGATACAAATAATAGTTATTACGATAATAATAATAGTAATAAGGATAAAACTAACAGATATTATGATAATAATAATAGTAGTACGAATAAAAATAAGAGTTATTGGATAATAAAATATAGGAATAAGGCTGAAAATAATTGTTATAATGATAATAATAATAGAAATAAGGATAAAAATGAGAGTAATTACGAGAATAATAATAGTAATAAGGATAAAAATAAGAGTTGTTAGATAATGAAATTACGAATAAGGCTGAAAATAATAGTAATAAGAATCATAATAATAGTAATAAGGATAAAAATAACGGATATTACGATAATAATAATAGTAATAAGGATAAAACTAACAGATATTACGATAATAATAATAGTAATAATGATAAAAAATAAGAGTTATTGGATAATAAAAATAGGAAAAAGACTGAAAATAATAGTTCTAATGATAATAAAAATAGAAATAAGGATAAAAATAATAGTAATTACGATAATAATAATAGTAATAAGGATAAAAATAAGAGTTACTAGATAATAAAAATAGAAATAAGGCTGAAAATAATAGTTATAATGATAATAATAATAGAAATGAGGATAAAAATAAGAGTTATTACATGATAAAAATAGGAACAAGGCTGAAAATTATAGTTATAATGGTAATAATAATATTAATAAAATTAAAAATAAGAGTTATTACCATAAGAATAATAGTAATAAGGATAAAAATAATAGTTATAATGATAATAATAATAGAAATAAGGATAAATATAAGAGTTATTGGATTATAAAAATAGGAATAAGACTGAAAACAATAGTTATAATGATAATAAAAATAGAAATAAGGATAAAATAATAGTTATTGGATTATAAAAATAGGAATAAGACTGAAAACAATAGTTATAAATGATAATAAAAATAGAAATAAGGATAAAAAATAATAGTTATTACGATAATAATAATAGTAATAAGGATAAAAATAACAGTTATTACATGATAAAAATAAGAACAAGGCTGAAAATAATAGTTATAATGATATTAATAATATTAATAAGGGACAAAAATAAGAGTTATTACGTTAAGAATAATAGTAATAAGGATAAAAATAGTAGTTATTTCGATAATAATAATATTAATAAGGGATATAAATAAGAGTTATTACGATAATAAAAGTAGGAATAAGGCTGAAAACATTAGTTATAACGATAATAATAATCGTAATAAAGATAAAAATAAGAGTTATTCCGATAATAATAATAGTAATAAGGATAAAAATAAGAGTTATTGGATAATAAAAATAAGAAGAAGACTGAAAATAATAGTTATAATGATAATAAAAATAGAAATAAGGATAAAAATAATAGTTATTACGATAGTAATAATTAGTAATAAGGATAAAACTAACAGATATTACGATAATATAATAGAAATAAGGACAAAAATAAGAGTTATTATGATAATAATAATAGTAATAAGGATAAAAATAGTAGTTATTTCGATAATAATAATATTAATAAGGATATAAATAAGAGTTATTACGATAATAATAATAGTAATAAGGATAAAAATGAGAGTAATTACGAGAATAATAATAGTAATAAGGATAAAAATAAGAGTTATTAGATAATGAAATTACGAATAAGGCTGAAAAATAATAGTAATAAGAATAATAATAATAGTAATAAGGATAAACAATAACGGATATTACGATAATAATAATAGTAATAAGGATAAAAATAAGAGTTACGAGATAATAAAAATAGAAATAAGGCTGAAAATAATAGTTATAATGATAATAATAATAGAAATGAGGATAAAAATAAGAGTAATTACGATAATAATAATAGGAATAAGGCTGAAAATAATAGTTATAATGATAATAAAAATAGAAATAAGGATAAAAATAATAGTTATTACGATAATAATAATAGTAATAAGGATAAAACTAACAGATATTACGATAATAATAATAGTAATAAGGATAAAAATAAGAGTTATTGGATAATAAATATAGGAATAAGGCTGAAAATAATTGTTTATAATGATAATAATAATAGAAATAAGGATAAAAATGAGAGCAATTATGAGAATAATAATAGTAATAAGGATAAAAATAAGAGTTATTAGATAATGAAATTACGAATAAGGCTGAAAATAATAGTAATAAGAATAATAATAATAGTAATAAGGATAAAAATAACGGATATTACGATAATAATAATAGTAATAAGGATAAAAATAAGAGTTATTGAGATAATAAAAATAGGAAGAAGACTGAAAATAATAGTTATAATGATAATAAAAATAGAAATGAGGATAAAAATAATAGTTATTACGATAATAATAATAGTAATATGGATAAAACTAACAGATATTACGATAATAATGATAGTAATAATGGATAAAAATAAGAGTTATTACATGATAAAAATAGGTATAAGTATGAAAATAATAGTTATAACGATAATAATAATAGTAATAAAGATAAAAATAAGACTTATTACGATAATAATAATAGTAGTACGAATAAAAATAAGAGTTATTGGATAATAAAAATAGGAATAAGGCTGAAAATAATAATTATAATGATAATGATAATAGAAATAAGGATAAAAATAAGAGTAATTACGATAATAATAATAGTAATAAGGATAAAAATAACGGATAAGGCTGAAAATAACAGTAATAAGAATAATAATAATAGTAATAAGGATAAAAATAACGGATATTACGATAATAATAATAGTAATGAGGATAAAAATAAGAGTTATTGGATAATAAAAATAGGAATAAGGCTGAAAATAATAGTTATAATGATAATAATAATAGAAATAAGGATAAAAATAACGGATATTACGATAATAATAAATAGTAATAAGGATAAGAATAAGAGTTACGAGATAATAAAAATAGAAATAAGGCTGAAAATAATAGTTATAATGATAATAATAATAGAAATGAGGATAAAAATAAGAGTTATTACATGATAAAAATAGGAACAAGGCTGAAAATTATAGTTATAATGGTAATAATAATATTAATAAAATTATAAATAAGAGTTATTACCATAAGAATAATAGTAATAAGGATAAAAATAATAGTTATAATGATAATAATAATAGAAATAAGGATAAATATAAGAGTTATTGGATAATAAAAATAGGAAAAAGACTGAAAATAATAGTTCTAATGATAATAAAAATAGAAATAAGGATAAAAATAATAGTAATTACGATAATAATAATAGTAATAAGGATAAAAATAAGAGTTACTAGATAATGAAAATAGAAATAAGGCTGAAAATAATAGTTATAATGACAATAAACATAGGAATAAGGCTGAAAATAATAGTTATTATGATAATAATAATAGAAATAAGGATAAAAAGAAGAGTTATTATGATAATAATAATAGTAATAAGGATAAAAATAAGAGTTATTAGATAATGAAAGTACGAATAAGGCTGAAAATAATAGTAATAAGAATAATAATAATAGTAATAGGGATAAAAATAACGGATATTACGATAATAATAATAGTAATAAGGATAAAAATAAGAGTTATTGGATAATAAAAATAGGAATAGCGCTGAAAATAATAGTTATAATGATAATAATAATAGAAATAAGGATAAAAGTAAGAGTAATTACGATAATAGTAATAGTAATAAGGATAAAAATAAGTGAAATTAGATATTGAAGGTACGAATAAGGCTGAAAATAATAGTAATAAGAATAATAATAATAGTGATAAGCATAAAAATAACGGATATTACGATAATAATAATAGTAATAAGGATAATAATAAGAGTTAATAGATAATAAAAATAGAAATAAGGCTGAAAATAATAGTTATAATGATAATAATAATAGAGATAAGGATAAAAATAAGAGTTATTACATAATAAAAAAAGGAATAAGGCTGAAAATAATAGTTACAATGATGATAAAAATAGAAATAAAACTGAAAATAATAGTAATAATGATAATCATAATAGAAATAAGGATAAAAATAATAGTTAGTACGATAATAATAACAGTAATAAGGATAAAACTAACAGATATTACGATAATAATAACAGTAATAAGGATAAAAATAAAAGTTATTGGATAATAAAAATAGGAATAAGGCTGAAAATAATAGTTATAATGATAATAATTATAGAAATAAGGATAAAAATAAGTGAAATTAGATATTGAAGGTACGAATAAGGCTGAAAATAATAGTAATAAGAATAATAATAATAGTGATAAGCATAAAAATAACGGATATTACGATAATAATAATAGTAATAAGGATAATAATAAGAGTTAATAGATAATAAAAATAGAAATAAGGCTGAAAATAATAGTTATAATGATAATAATAATAGAAATAAGGATAAAAATAAGAGTTATTATGATAATAATAATAGTAATAAGGATAAAAATAAGAGTTATTACGGTAAGAATAATAGTAATAAGGATAAAACTAACAGATATTACGATAATAATAATAGTAATAAGGATAAAAATAAGAGTTATTGGATAATAAAAATAGGAATAAGGCTGAAAATAATAGTTATAATGATAATAATAATAGAGAGAAGGATAAAAATAAGAGTTATTACATAATAAAAAAAGGAATAAGGCTGAAAATAATAGTTACAATGATGATAAAAATAGAAATAAGACTGAAAATAATAGTAATAATGATAATCATAATAGAAATAAGGATAAAAATAATAGTTAGTACGATAATAATAACAGTAATAAGGATAAAACTAACAGATATTACGATAATAATAACAGTAATAAGGATAAAAATAAAAGTTATTGGATAATAAAAATAGGAATAAGGCTGAAAATAATAGTTATAATGATAATAATTATAGAAATAAGGATAAAAATAAGTGTTATTACATAATAAAAAAAGGAATAAGGCTGAAAATAATAGTTACAATGATGATAAAAATAGAAATAAGGCTGAAAATAATAGTAATAATGATAATCATAATAGAAATAAGGATTAAAATAATAGTTAGTACGATAATAATGGCAGTAATAAGGATAAAACTAACAGATATTACGATAATAATAACAGTAATAAGGATAAAAATAAGAGTTATTACATGATAAAAATAGGAACAAGGCTGAAAATAATAGTTATAATGATAATAATAATATTAATAAGGATAAAAATAAGAGTTATTACGTTAAGAATAATAGTAAGAAGGATAAAAATAACGGATATTACGATAATAATAATAGAAATAAGGATAAAAATAAGAGTTATTAGATAATAAAAATAGGAATAAGGCTGAAAATAATAGTTATAATGATAATAATAATAGAGATAAGGATAAAAATAAGAGTTATTACATAATAAAAAAAGGAATAAGGCTGAAAATAATAGTTACAATGATGATAAAAATAGAAATAAGGCTGAAAATAATAGTAATAATGATAATCATAATAGAAATAAGGATAAAAATAATAGTTAGTACGATAATAATAACAGTAATAAGGATAAAACTAACAGATATTACGATAATAATAACAGTAATAAGGATAAAAATAAGAGTTATTGGATAATAAAAATAGGAGTAAGGCTGAAAATAATAGTTATAATGATAATAATTATAGAAATAAGGATAAAAATAAGGGTTATTACGATAATAATAATAGTAATAAGGATAAAAATAATAGTTATAATGATAACAATAATAGAAATAAGGATAAAAATAAGAGTTATGACGTTAATAATAATGGCAATAAGGCAGGAAATAACAGTTATAACGATAATAATAATAGTAATAAGGACAAAAAAATAACAGATATTACGATAGCAAGAATAATAATAAGGATAAAAATAAGAGTTATTACATAATAAAAATAGGAATAAGGCTGAAAATAATAGTTACAATGATGATAAAAATAGAAATAAGGCTGAAAATAATAGTAATATGAATAATAATAATAGTAATAAGGATAAAAATAACGGATATCACGATAATAATAATGGTAATAAGGAGGCAAATAAGAGTTACTAGATAATAAAAATAGAAATGAGGCTGAAAATAATAGTTATAATGTTAATAATAATAGTAATAAGGATAAAAATAAGAGTCATTACGATAGTAATAACAGTATTACGGATAAAAATAAGAGTTATTACGATAATAAAAATAGGAATAAGGCTGAAAACATTAGTAATAACGATAATAATAATAGTCATAAGGATAAAAATAAGAGTTATTACGATAATAATAATGGCAAAAAGGTTGAAAATAACAGTTATAACGATAATAATAATAGTAATAAGGACAAAATATAACAGATATTACGATAATAATAATAGGCATAAGGATAAAAATAAGAGTTCTTACGATACTAAAATTAGGAATAAGGATATAAATAAGAGTTGTTACGATTATAATAATAGTAATAAGGATAAAACTAACAGATATTACGATAATAATAATAGTAATAAGGATAAAAATAAGAGTCATTGGAAAATAAAAAAAGGAATAAGACTGAAAATAATAGTTATAATGATAATAGTAATAGGAATAAGGATAAAAATAATAGTTATTACGATAATAATAATAGTTATAAGGATAAAAATAAGAGTTATTAGATAATGAAAGTGTAACATCCCTGGGGAATTTTTTTGTTTTTTTCCTCTCTTGCGCTCTCAGAACTATCTCGCTGTTAAATTACTTCATCTCTTTAAAGGTATTTCAATTTCGATTATCGACGATATTTTTCTATTACCGACCGCGGCAATTAGATACATCAATTACCATCAAATTTGGGTTGAACTGTCGGTAACACATATATACATATAGATATATACACATATATATTTAATTTGCGAATATTAAATAATCATTAAGTTAGCAAACATATAAGCGAGTTAATCGAATGTTAAGTCCAATTATTAATTATCCGATTCATTTAATATTTCTTTTGTTTAAATAAATAATGTATTATAAAGATTCTATTCCACGCGTTGCGACAATAGCTCAAGACTCATACGCTGTATTAGAAAGGATAGCATATATACATATTTTTCATTAACAATGATATTAAATACGAAAGCTATTAAATAACTATTTGTCAAAATAGAATATAGGAAAGCGAATTCGATTATATGGTAAACCGAACCGTTGACGGCCAAATATTCATATTGTTCTATTTGAATAGATAATGCTCTGTAAATAGTACATTATAAATAATGTATTGTAAATATCTCGTACGGAAGATTCCGGAATGCCGCGTGTCTACGTGACACAACAATAGGTAGGATTTCCAGGAATTGGCTCGCGATCTCTAGAGAGAGATAGAATATATAATTTCAATTAATAAGAATTATTGGTCATTAGAATCATTAATTAATAAAATCTATCAATATACAAAATTAGCAAATGTTATATTAAGCTTAACTCTCGATATTCAAAGCCAGATATTATTTTATTAACTCAGATGAATAATACATTGTAATCGTGATCTATGGAATATTCCGAAGCATCGTATGCTTCGACATATAGTTCAGGTCCTTACTGGCGTACGTGCGAAAAATGTAGAAAAGGACAGAAAGTGTATTTTTCGTTAATATGCTATTAATTAATAATTTTTGTATTAAAAACATTAACTATTCTTCAGAAAACACTATTGGCAATGTTAGAAATTCAATTGCTTTGTTAATTAGCGTTTAATTAAGAATTATATGTAAATTGTACGCAAATTATATACGTCATAATCTTGAAACGGGGGGGGAATCTCGAATATAAAAGGCCGAGCGAAACCAGCCTAGAAGCAGAGCAGAATAATCTTCGAAGTCGAACTAGTATTATTATCGTAAATATTGTAAAAGCGAATCTAGCCAAGCTTAAAAGAGAATCAGACTTAGGTAGGATTCCGCGTAGAGCTAGAAACTTATTAATTTTGTTAAACTTTGCAACTGCGTTAATCATTGAAAAGAATACGAATTATTGACACTTAGAATTTCGAATCTTGTTAATATTGTACAAGCGTAGTCGAGTTAGCCTCGTCTGTAAATTCAATTTATAGGACTTCGAGTTAAATAACCAAAAATAGAGATTCTATTAAATTCTTCTAATAATTACGAATAGCGTAATATTTAATTCATATAGTTTTCTGCTCATTATACGACAGTACCTATTTAGTTATTTATCTAGTCGTTCATTATATCAATTTATATTTCATATACTTTTCTTATTCTCTTATTTTCTCATTTTCCTATTTTGTTAATTGTTAATCATCATTATTATTTTATTGAATAAACCTGCTTGTTGAAAGGTATTGACCTGTGGATTTCACTCCTTAACCGCACACCACACGAATCCCACATTCTTTATATTTAGTTATTGCAAGACGAGTCGCTCAGTAGGTAAATACCGCTCTTTATCTCACGAGCGCTGTAAAATTTCTGTAGATTGCTCCAGAATCGTTACACGTTATTAAATAACAAATAAATTTTTGGTGACAGCGGTGGGATTCAAGCAGGCATAGGTCATTTAGCGTAGCTGCAGATACGTGCACTGATCTCCTGTGGTGGTAAGAGAACTTTTCTCTGCGGAGGTCAAGACCATTCATTCTAGAGTAAAGAATAGACATACGAAGAGTATATATATATATTGGTAGAGAAAAATATAAAAGGAAAAAATAATAAATAAGATCAATAATATAAAGATACATTAATTAATTATATTAGGTTAAAATTAGAAATTCAAAATGCAGGAAGAGTTAGAAATTCCAATTGAGAGCGCCTCTCGCTCATCTCATCAAATTAGTATACGGGATGCTGCGGATATAGTGCCTCCTTTCGACGGCCATAATATCCCATTGTATCAATTCACGAAAAATTGTTTAAACGCTAAAAATGTCATTTCGCCTTACGCCGAGTACGGTTTAGTACAATTAATTAAAAATAAATTATTCGGTCAGGCGTCAAGAGTAATTTCGAGTGGCGATTATAATACTATAGAAGAATTAATTTCAGTTTTAAAATCACGTTTCGCTCCTTTATACACGTCGTATCAATTATACGGAGATTTATCTAAAATGGCACAAATGCCAAACGAAGCTGTTGTAGATTATAGTAGTCGCGTATCTAGTCTTTTATTACAAATTAAAAATTGCAATGAAATAGAACAGCCACATTTAGCGCATCAGTATAACAAAACCGCGGAAACTAACGCAATAAAATCATTTTTATCAGGATTAAAACCAGAAATATATAATCGTTTGCGATATGTAGATTTTCTTTCGATTAACGATGCGATTAGCGCAACAATTTTAGCCGAAGCAGAATATAAAGAAAATTTGTCACGATTAAAAATGGCTGAAAATCATATACGTAATGTCCAGTGCGGTAATTGTCTTAGATATGGGCACACTACAAGTATGTGCACCATTCAAAAATTTCAAACGCATCAAGCATCGTACGTCCAGAAGCAGCCCAAGTTTTGTCAAAACTGTCAGAGGCCAGGACACACTCTTCAATCCTGCTGGAATTTAAATCAACCTGGAAGATCAACGAATCAACCAAACCAGGGGTCATCGAGACGAGTTCCAGAAAATCGAGCTTTAGTAGAAAACCGAAGTCCAACTTGCGCCTATTGTCATTACACAGGTCACACAACTGACCAGTGTCGGAAAAAAGCCAACAAGGAACGGAACAGTAATTTCAATAAATCATCTACACCAGAGGAAGAGGAAGAATGTAAGCAGATTAACTTATGCACTAAAAGGACTCATAAGGAGAAACCTCCAAGTATAAAATTAGCCAGTGAAGACTTCCGCCAAGGATCAGCATCATTAATAATTGATACTGCATCAGAGCTTAATTTAATAAAACAATATGCTGTATCACCGAAAACTATAATTCACACTGATATTAAATATAATTTAAACGGAATTACAGATGGTCAACTTCCAACCATAGGATATATCGAAGTAAGGATGTTTGACAAAAATTTCATCTTTCACGTTGTAAAAGAACTGCCTATTGACCAAGATGGTATATTAGGAACAGAATTTTTCAGGACGTCTGGAACAATAATTAACTTCGCAAATTCCACTATAGTTGTTAATAAAATTTCTATTCCATTTCAAGAACACAAGAAGTTAGAAGAGAGAAGATCACTAATAATTAATTATAAACAATTGCATTCAAAGGAGGACAGGAAGAAGAAACAGTCGCATCAGTATTCCAGCCGACCGCAGAAGTCGAACCCCGAAGTGAACAAGAGGATGCAATTTTCCCAGTATTCCACTGCAATCCAAGGATCTGCTTCAACATACAAAAATTGTGCGCACCGGAAAAGGGTTAAAGAGAATACAAGTTCAAATAAATCAGGGCAATTGGATACCGATGCATCTCAAGCTGTTCATAGAGGGAAAAGAAGATTTTCAACCCCAACTCCAAGTTCTCAAGAAAAAAATGGAAAAAGAAGAAATGAAGAGGAAGTAGTAGTTAAATCTTCTGCAAAGCCTACAAAAGCAGTAAGAATTCATATTATTAGGAGAAATCATGAGAGTTCAATAGAAGACCATAAAACACTAAGAAGAACATACCATCAAATAAGGAGAAATTTTTACTGGAAGAATATGAAGAGGGAAATAACAAATTACGTTAAAAATTGCAGTGCTTGTCAACAAAAGAAATTGACGCAAACAGGAAGGAAGATGGTGACTTCTCATGCACCAATCAATGTGTTTGAGAAAGTGTCTCGAAATATATCCGGACCATTGCCATCTACATCAAAGGGAAAGAAGATAGAAGCGGTTGCTGGACCGAGAAAGAAGAATATAATTTACAAGGATCGAGTAAGGAGGGCACATCTAACAATCAAACAGGAAGAACCGATAACCTGACTAATAAAGGCTGCATCACACTGTTTCAATCGTCAACAATAAACATCATTAATTATCATCATGCTGAAATTAAAAAAAAAAAAACTACAAGGTATAACCTTTTTCTTACTTTTTATCTTAACAAAAAGCTAAGATTTTACAGAAAGCAGCTATCAAACTGGAAATTCAAAAGGAAAAATATTCAAAGTTAGTACTGGCGGACGTAGAAGTTGAAGAAAGGTTCGAGGACAATTTTTAACAAAATACTTGGAAAATTTTGGATACTCTCAGCAGCCGTCTTACACAATCAGCAAAGTACAACCCATGGTGCATTACGTCTCTTGAGGACAAGAGACCAACATAAGGGGGGAAGTGTAACATCCCTGGGGAATTTTTTTGTTTTTTTCCTCTCTTCCGCTCTCAGAACTATCTCGCTGTTAAATTACTTCATCTCTTTAAAGGTATTTCAATTTCGATTATCGACGATATTTTTCTATTACCGACCGCGGCAATTAGATACATCAATTACCATCAAATTTGGGTTGAACTGTCGGTAACACATATATACATATAGATATATACACATATATATTTAATTTGCGAATATTAAATAATCATTAAGTTAGCAAACATATAAGCGAGTTAATCGAATGTTAAGTCCAATTATTAATTATCCGATTCATTTAATATTTCTTTTGTTTAAATAAATAATGTATTATAAAGATTCTATTCCACGCGTTGCGACAATAGCTCAAGACTCATACGCTGTATTAGAAAGGATAGCATATATACATATTTTTCATTAACAATGATATTAAATACGAAAGCTATTAAATAACTATTTGTCAAAATAGAATATAGGAAAGCGAATTCGATTATATGGTAAACCGAACCGTTGACGGCCAAATATTCATATTGTTCTATTTGAATAGATAATGCACTGTAAATAGTACATTATAAATAATGTATTGTAAATATCTCGTACGGAAGATTCCGGAATGCCGCGTGTCTACGTGACACAACAATAGGTAGGATTTCCAGGAATTGGCTCGCGATCTCTAGAGAGAGATAGAATATATAATTTCAATTAATAAGAATTATTGGTCATTAGAATCATTAATTAATAAAATCTATCAATATACAAAATTAGCAAATGTTATATTAAGCTTAACTCTCGATATTCAAAGCCAGATATTATTTTATTAACTCAGATGAATAATACATTGTAATCGTGATCTATGGAATATTCCGAAGCATCGTATGCTTCGACATATAGTTCAGGTCCTTACTGGCGTACGTGCGAAAAATGTAGAAAAGGACAGAAAGTGTATTTTTCGTTAATATGCTATTAATTAATAATTTTTGTATTAAAAACATTAACTATTCTTCAGAAAACACTATTGGCAATGTTAGAAATTCAATTGCTTTGTTAATTAGCGTTTAATTAAGAATTATATGTAAATTGTACGCAAATTATATACGTCATAATCTTGAAACGGGGGGGAATCTCGAATATAAAAGGCCGAGCGAAACCAGCCTAGAAGCAGAGCAGAATAATCTTCGAAGTCGAACTAGTATTATTATCGTAAATATTGTAAAAGCGAATCTAGCCAAGCTTAAAAGAGAATCAGACTTAGGTAGGATTCCGCGTAGAGCTAGAAACTTATTAATTTTGTTAAACTTTGCAACTGCGTTAATCATTGAAAAGAATACGAATTATTGACACTTAGAATTTCGAATCTTGTTAATATTGTACAAGCGTAGTCGAGTTAGCCTCGTCTGTAAATTCAATTTATAGGACTTCGAGTTAAATAACCAAAAATAGAGATTCTATTAAATTCTTCTAATAATTACGAATAGCGTAATATTTAATTCATATAGTTTTCTGCTCATTATACGACAGTACCTATTTAGTTATTTATCTAGTCGTTCATTATATCAATTTATATTTCATATACTTTTCTTATTCTCTTATTTTCTCATTTTCCTATTTTGTTAATTGTTAATCATCATTATTATTTTATTGAATAAACCTGCTTGTTGAAAGGTATTGACCTGTGGATTTCACTCCTTAACCGCACACCACACGAATCCCACATTCTTTATATTTAGTTATTGCAAGACGAGTCGCTCAGTAGGTAAATACCGCTCTTTATCTCACGAGCGCTGTAAAATTTCTGTAGATTGCTCCAGAATCGTTACAAAAGTACGAATAAGGCTGAAAGTAATAGTAATAAGAATAATAATAATAGTAATAAGGATAAAAATAACGGATATTAGAATAATAATAATAGTAATAAGGATAAAGATAAGAGTTGTTGGATAATAAAAATAGCAATAAGGCTGAAAATAATCGTTATAATGATAATAATAATAGAAATAAGGATAAAAAGAAGAGTAATTACGATAATAATAATAGTAATAAGGATAAAAATAAGAGTTATTACGATAATGATAATAGTAATAAGGATAAAAATAAGAGTTATTACATGATAAAAATAGGAACACGGCTGAAAATAATAGTTATAATGATAATAATAATATTAATAAGGATAAAAATAAGAGTTATTACGTTAAGAATAATAGTAAGAAGGATAAAAATAACGGATATTACGATAATAATAATAGAAATAAGGATAAAAATAAGAGTTATTAGATAATAAAAATAGGAATAAGGCTGAAAATAATAGTTATAATGATAATAATAATAGAGATAAGGATAAAAATAAGAGTTATTACATAATAAAAAAAGGAATAAGGCTGAAAATAATAGTTACAATGATGATAAAAATAGAAATAAGGCTGAAAATAATAGTAATAATGATAATCATAATAGAAATAAGGATAAAAATAATAGTTAGTACGATAATAATAACAGTAATAAGGATAAAACTAACAGATATTACGATAATAATAACAGTAATAAGGATAAAAATAAGAGTTATTGGATAATAAAAATAGGAGTAAGGCTGAAAATAATAGTTATAATGATAATAATTATAGAAATAAGGATAAAAATAAGGGTTATTACGATAATAATAATAGTAATAAGGATAAAAATAATAGTTATAATGATAACAATAATAGAAATAAGGATAAAAATAAGAGTTATGACGTTAATAATAATGGCAATAAGGCAGGAAATAACAGTTATAACGATAATAATAATAGTAATAAGGACAAAAAAATAACAGATATTACGATAGCAAGAATAATAATAAGGATAAAAATAAGAGTTATTACATAATCAAAATAGGAATAAGGCTGAAAATAATAGTTACAATGATGATAAAAATAGAAATAAGGCTGAAAATAATAGTAATATGAATAATAATAATAGTAATAAGGATAAAAATAACGGATATTACGATAATAATAATAGTAATAAAGACAAAAATCAGAGTTACTAGATAATAAAAATAGAAATAGGGCTGAAAATAATAGATATAGAGATAATAATAATAGAAATAAGGATAAAAATAAGAGTTATTATGATAATAATAATAGTAATGAGGATAAAAATAAGAGTTATTACGATAATGATAATAGTAATAAGGATAAAAATAAGAGTTATTACGTTAAGAATAATAGTAATAAGGATAAAAATAACGGATATTACGATAATAATAATAGAAATAAGGATAAAAATAAGTGTTATTAGATAATAAAAATAGGAATAAGGCTGAAAATAATAGTTATAATGATAATAATATAGAAATAAGGATAAAAATAAGAGTAATTACGATAATAATAATAGTAATAAGGATAAAAATAAGTTATTAGATAATGAAGGTACGAATAAGGCTGAAAATAATAGTAATAAGAATAATAATAATAGTAATAGGGATAAAAATAACGGATATTACGATAATAATAATAGTAATAAGGATAAAAATAAGAGTTACTAGATAATAAAAATAAAAATAAGGCTGAAAATAATAGGTATAATGATAATAATAATAGAAATAAGGATAAAAATAAGAGTTATTGGATGATGAAAATAGGAATAAGGCTGAAAATAATAGTTATTACGATAATAATAATAGTAATAAGGATAAAACTAACAGATATTACGATAATCATAATAGTAGTGCGGATAATAATAAGAGGTTTTGGATAATAAAAATAGGAATAAGGCTGAAAATAATAGTTATAATGATAATAATTATAGAAATAAGGATAAAAATAAGGGTTATTACGATAATAATAATAGTAATAAGGATAAAAATAATAGTTATAATGATAACAATAATAGAAATAAGGATAAAAATAAGAGTTATGACGTTAATAATAATGGCAATAAGGCAGGAAATAACAGTTATAACGATAATAATAATAGTAATAAGGACAAAAAAATAACAGATATTACGATAACAAGAATAATAATAAGGATAAAAATAAGAGTTATTACATAATAAAAATAGGAATAAGGCTGAAAATAATAGTAGTATGAATAATAATAATAGTAATAAGGATAAAAATAACGGATATCACGATAATAATAATGGTAATAAGGATACAAATGAGAGTTACTAGATAATAAAAATAGAAATGAGGCTGAAAATAATAGTTATAATGTTAATAATAATAGTAATAAGGATAAAAACAATAGTTATTACGATAATAAAAATAGGAATAAGGCTGAAAACATTAGTAATAACGATAATAATAATAGTCATAACGATAAAAATAAGAGTTATTACGATAATAATAATGGCAATAAGGCTGAAAATAACAGTTATAACGATAATAATAATAGTAATAAGGACAAAATATAACAGATATTACGATAATAATAATAGAAATAAGGATAAAAATAAGAGTTATTGGATAATAAAAATAGGAATAAGGCTGAAAATAATAGTTATAATGATAATAATTATAGAAATAAGGATAAAAATAAGGGTTATTACGATAATAATAATAGGAATAAGGATAAAAATAATAGTTATTACGATAATAATAATAGCTATAAGGATAAAAATAAGAGCTATTAGATAATGAAAGTACAAATAAGGCTGAAAGTAATAGTAATAAGAATAATAATAATAGTAATAAGGATAAAAATAACGGATATTAGAATAATAATAATAGTAATAAGGATAAAAATAAGAGTTGTTGGATAATAAAAATAGCAATAAGGCTGAAAATAATAGTTATAATGATAATAATAATAGAAATAAGGATAAAAAGAAGAGTAATTACGATAGTAATAATAGTAATAAGGATAAAAATAACGGATATTACGATAATAATAATAGTAATAAGGATAAAAATAACGGATATTACGATAATAATAATAGTAATAAGGACAAAAATAAGAGTTACTAGATAATAAAAATAGAAATAGGGCTGAAAATAATAGATATAGAGATAATAATAATAGAAATAAGGATAAAAATAAGAGTTATTATGATAATAATAATAGTAATGAGGATAAAAATAAGAGTTATTACGATAATGATAATAGTAATAAGCATAAAAATAAGAGTTATTACATGATAAAAATAGGGACAAGGCTGAAAATAAGAGTTATAATGATAATAATAATATTAATAAGGATAAAAATTAAAGATTTATTACGTTAAGAATAATAGAAATAAGGATAAAAATAAGAGTTATTAGATAATAAAAATAGGAATAAGGCTGAAAATAATAGTTATAATGATAATAATATAGAAATAAGGATAAAAATAAGAGTAATTACGATAATAATAATAGTAATAAGGATAAAAATAAGTTATTAGATAATGAACTTACGAATAAGGCTGAAAATAATAGTAATAAGAATAATAATAATAGTAATAGGGATAAAAATAACGGATATTACGATAATAATAATAGTAATAAGGATAAAAATAAGAGTTACTAGATAATAAAAATAGAAATAAGGCTGAAAATAATAGGTATAATGATAATAATAATAGAAATAAGGATAAAAATAAGAGTTATTGGATGATGAAAATAGGAATAAAGCTGAAAATAATAGTTATTACGATAATAATAATAGTAATAAGGATAAAACTAACAGATATTACGATAATCATAATAGTAGTGCGGATAAAAATAAGAGGTTTTGGATAATAAAAATAGGAATAAGGCTGAAAATAAAAGTTATAATGATAATAATAATAGAAATAAGGATAAAAATAAGAGTTATTGGATAATAAAAATAGGAATAAGGCTGACAATAATAGTTGTAATGATAATAATAATAGAAATGAGGATAAAAATAAGAGTTATTACGATAATGATAATAGTAATAAGGATAAAAATAAGAGTTATTACATGATAGAAATAGGAACAAGGCTGAAAATAATAGTTATAATGATAATAATAATATTAATAAGGATAAAAATAAGAGTTATTACGTTAAGAATAATAGTAATAAGGATAAAAATAAGAGTAGTTGGATACAAAAAATAAGAATAAGGCTGAAAATAGTAGTTATAATGATAATAATAATAGAAATAAGGATAAAAATAAGAGTGATTGGATAATAAAAATAAGAAGAAGACTGAAAATAATAGTTATAATGATAATAAAAATAGAAATAAGGATAAAAATAATAGTTATTACGATAGTAATATTAGTAATAAGGATAAAACTAACAGATATTGCGATAATAATAATAGTAGTACGGATAAAAATAAGAGTTATTGGATAATAAAAATAGGAATAAGGCTGAAAATAATAGTTATAATGATAATAATAATAGAAATAAGGATAAAAATAAGAGTAATTACGATAATAATAATAGTAATAAGGATAAAAATAACGGATATTACGATAATAATAATAGTAATAAGGATAAAAATAAGAGTTACGAGATAATAAAAATAGAAATAAGGCTGAAAATAATAGTTATAATGATAATAAGAATAGAAATGAGGATAAAAATAAGAGTTATTACATGATAAAAATAGGAACAAGGCTGAAAATTATAGTTATAATGGTAATAATAATATTAATAAAATTAAAAATAAGAGTTATTACCATAAGAATAATAGTAATAAGGATAAAAATAATAGTTATAATGATAATAATAATAGAAATAAGGATAAATATAAGAGTTATTGGATAATAAAAATAGAAATAAGGCTGAAAATAATAGTTATTACGATAGTAATATTAGTAATAAGGATAAAACTAACAGATATTGCGATAATAATAATAGTAGTGCGGATAAAAATAAGAGGTATTGGATAATAAAAATAGGAATAAGGCTGAAAATAAAAGTTATAATGATAATAATAAGAGAAATAAGGATAAAAATAAGAGTTATTGGATAATAAAAATAGGAATAAGGCTGACAATAATAGTTGTAATGATAATAATAATAGAAATGACGATAAAAATAAGAGTTATTACGATAATGATAATAGTAATAAGGATAAAAATAAGAGTTATTACATGATAAAAATAGGAACAAGGCTGAAAATAATAGTTATAATGATAATAATAATTTTAATGAGGATAAAAATAAGACTTATTACGTTAAGAATAATAGTAATAAGGATAAAACTAACAGATATTACGATAATAATAATAGTAATAAGGATAAAAATAAGAGTAGTTGGATACAAAAAATACGAATAAGGCTGAAAATAGTAGTTATAATGATAATAATAATAGAGGTAAGGATAAAAATAAGAGTTATTACATAATAAAAATAGGAATAAGGCTGAAAATAATAGTTACAATGATGATAAAAATAGAAATAAGGCTGAAAATAATAGTAATATGAATAATAATAATAGTAATAAGGATAAAAATAACGGATATTAGAATAATAATAATAGTAATAAGGATAAAAATAAGAGTTGTTGGATAATAAAAATAGCAATAAGGCTGAAAATAATAGTTATAATGATAATAATAATAGAAATAAGGATAAAAAGAAGAGTAATTACGATAGTAATAATAGTAATAGGGATAAAAATAACGGATATTACGATAATAATAATAGTAATAAGGACAAAAATAAGAGTTACTAGATAATAAAAATAGAAATAGGGCTGAAAATAATAGATATAGAGATAATAATAATAGAAATAAGGATAAAAATAAGAGTTATTATGATAATAATAATAGTAATGAGGATAAAAATAAGAGTTATTACGATAATGATAATAGTAATAAGCATAAAAATAAGAGTTATTACATGATAAAAATAGGGACAAGGCTGAAAATAAGAGTTATAATGATAATAATAATATTAATAAGGATAAAAATTAAAGATTTATTACGTTAAGAATAATAGAAATAAGGATAAAAATAAGAGTTATTAGATAATAAAAATAGGAATAAGGCTGAAAATAATAGTTATAATGATAATAATATAGAAATAAGGATAAAAATAAGAGTAATTACGATAATAATAATAGTAATAAGGATAAAAATAAGTTATTAGATAATGAACTTACGAATAAGGCTGAAAATAATAGTAATAAGAATAATAATAATAGTAATAGGGATAAAAATAACGGATATTACGATAATAATAATAGTAATAAGGATAAAAATAAGAGTTACTAGATAATAAAAATAGAAATAAGGCTGAAAATAATAGGTATAATGATAATAATAATAGAAATAAGGATAAAAATAAGAGTTATTGGATGATGAAAATAGGAATAAAGCTGAAAATAATAGTTATTACGATAATAATAATAGTAATAAGGATAAAACTAACAGATATTACGATAATCATAATAGTAGTGCGGATAAAAATAAGAGGTTTTGGATAATAAAAATAGGAATAAGGCTGAAAATAAAAGTTATAATGATAATAATAATAGAAATAAGGATAAAAATAAGAGTTATTGGATAATAAAAATAGGAATAAGGCTGACAATAATAGTTGTAATGATAATAATAATAGAAATGAGGATAAAAATAAGAGTTATTACGATAATGATAATAGTAATAAGGATAAAAATAAGAGTTATTACATGATAGAAATAGGAACAAGGCTGAAAATAATAGTTATAATGATAATAATAATATTAATAAGGATAAAAATAAGAGTTATTACGTTAAGAATAATAGTAATAAGGATAAAACTAACAGATATTACGATAATAATAATAGTAATAAGGATAAAAATAAGAGTAGTTGGATACAAAAAATAAGAATAAGGCTGAAAATAGTAGTTATAATGATAATAATAATAGAAATAAGGATAAAAATAAGAGTGATTGGATAATAAAAATAAGAAGAAGACTGAAAATAATAGTTATAATGATAATAAAAATAGAAATAAGGATAAAAATAATAGTTATTACGATAGTAATATTAGTAATAAGGATAAAACTAACAGATATTGCGATAATAATAATAGTAGTACGGATAAAAATAAGAGTTATTGGATAATAAAAATAGGAATAAGGCTGAAAATAATAGTTATAATGATAATAATAATAGAAATAAGGATAAAAATAAGAGTAATTACGATAATAATAATAGTAATAAGGATAAAAATAACGGATATTACGATAATAATAATAGTAATAAGGATAAAAATAAGAGTTACGAGATAATAAAAATAGAAATAAGGCTGAAAATAATAGTTATAATGATAATAAGAATAGAAATGAGGATAAAAATAAGAGTTATTACATGATAAAAATAGGAACAAGGCTGAAAATTATAGTTATAATGGTAATAATAATATTAATAAAATTAAAAATAAGAGTTATTGCCATAAGAATAATAGTAATAAGGATAAAAATAATGGTTATAATGATAATAATAATAGAAATAAGGATAAATATAAGAGTTATTGGATAATAAAAATAGGAATAAGACTGAAAACAATAGTTATAATGATAATAAAAATAGAAATAAGGATAAAAATAAGAGTAATTACGATAATAATAATAGTAATAAGGATAAAAATAAGAGTAACTAGATAATAAAAATAGAAATAAGGCTGAAAATAATAGTTATAATGATAATAATAATAGAAATAAGGATAAAAATAAGAGTAATTACATAATAAAAATAGGAATAAGGCTGAAAATAATAGTTATAATGATAATAAAAATAGAAATAAGGATAAAAATAATAGTTATTACGATAATAATAATAGTAATAAGGATAAAACTAACAGATATTACGATAATAATAATAGAAGTACGAATAAAAATAAGAGTTATTGGATAATAAATATAGGAATAAGGCTGAAAATAATTGTTATAATGATAATAATAATAGAAATAAGGATAAAAATGAGAGTAATTACGAGAATAATGATAGTAATAAGGATAAAAATAAGAGTTGTTAGATAATGAAATTACGAATAAGGCTGAAAATAATAGTAACAAGAATCATAATAATAGTAATAAGGATAAAAATAACGGATATTACGATAATAATAATAGTAATAAGGATAAAACTAACAGATATTACGATAATAATAATAGTAATAATGATAAAAATAAGAGTTATTGCATAATAAAAATAGGAAAAAGACTGAAAATAATAGTTCTAATGATAATAAAAATAGAAATAAGGATAAAAATAATAGTAATTACGATAATAATAATAGTAATAAGGACAAAATATAACAGATATTACGATAATAATAATAGAAATAAGGATAAAAATAAGAGTTCTTACGATACTAAAATTAGGAATAAGGATATAAATAAGAGTTGTTACGATTATAATAATAGTAATAACGATAAAACTAACAGATATTACGATAATAATAATAGTAATAAGGATAAAAATAAGAGTCATTGGAAAATAAAAAAAGGAATAAGACTCAAAATAATAGTTATAATGATAATAGTAATAGGAATAAGGATAAAAATAATAGTTATAATGATAATAATAATAGAAATAAGGATAAAAATAAGAGTAATTACGATAATAATAATAGTAATAGGGATAAAAATAAGAGTTATTAGATAATGAAAGTACGAATATGACTGAAAATAATAGTAATAAGAATAATAATAATAGTAATAAGGATAAAAATAACGGATATTACGATAATAATAATAGAAATAAGGATAAAAATAAGAGTTATTAGATAATAAAAATAGGAATAAGGCTGAAAATAATAGTTATAATGATAATAATATAGAAATAAGGATAAAAATAAGAGTAATTACGATAATAATAATAGTAATAAGGATAAAAATAAGTTATTAGATAATGAAGGTACGAATAAGGCTGAAAATAATAGTAATAAGAATAATAATAATAGTAATAGGGATAAAAATAACGGATATTACGATAATAATAATAGTAATAAGGATAAAAATAAGAGTTACTAGATAATAAAAATAGAAATAAGGCTGAAAATAATAGGTATAATGATAATAATAATAGAAATAAGGATAAAAATAAGAGTTATTGGATGATGAAAATAGGAATAAGGCTGAAAATAATAGTTATTACGATAATAATAATAGTAATAAGGATAAAACTAACAGATATTACGATAATAATAATAGTAATAAGGATAAAAATAAGAGTAGTTGGATACAAAAAATAGGAATAAAGCTGAAAATAGTAGTTATAATGATAATAATAATAGAAATAAGGATAAAAATAAGAGTAATTACGATAATAATAATAGTAATAAGGATAAAATTAAGTGTTATTAGATAATGAAGGTACGAATAAGGCTGAAAATAATAGTAATAAGAATAATAATAATAGTGATAAGGATAAAAATAACGGATATTACGATAATAATAATAGAAATAAGGATAAAAATAAGAGTTATTGGATAATAAAAATAGGAATAAGGCTGAAAATAATAGTTATAATGATAATAATAATAGAGGTAAGGATAAAAATAAGAGTTATTACATAATAAAAATAGGAATAAGGCTGAAAATAATAGTTACAATGACGATAAAAATAGAAATAAGGCTGAAAATAATAGTAATATGAATAATAATAATAGTAATAAGGATAAAAATAACGGATATTAGAATAATAATAATAGTAATAAGGATAAAAATAAGAGTTGTTGGATAATAAAAATAGCAATAAGGCTGAAAATAATAGTTATAATGATAATAATAATAGAAATAAGGATAAAAAGAAGAGTAATTACGATAGTAATAATAGTAATAGGGATAAAAATAACGGATATTACGATAATAATAATAGTAATAAGGACAAAAATAAGAGTTACTAGATAATAAAAATAGAAATAGGGCTGAAAATAATAGATATAGAGATAATAATAATAGAAATAAGGATAAAAATAAGAGTTATTATGATAATAATAATAGTAATGAGGATAAAAATAAGAGTTATTACGATAATGATAATAGTAATAAGCATAAAAATAAGAGTTATTACATGATAAAAATAGGGACAAGGCTGAAAATAAGAGTTATAATGATAATAATAATATTAATAAGGATAAAAATTAAAGATTTATTACGTTAAGAATAATAGAAATAAGGATAAAAATAAGAGTTATTAGATAATAAAAATAGGAATAAGGCTGAAAATAATAGTTATAATGATAATAATATAGAAATAAGGATAAAAATAAGAGTAATTACGATAATAATAATAGTAATAAGGATAAAAATAAGTTATTAGATAATGAACTTACGAATAAGGCTGAAAATAATAGTAATAAGAATAATAATAATAGTAATAGGGATAAAAATAACGGATATTACGATAATAATAATAGTAATAAGGATAAAAATAAGAGTTACTAGATAATAAAAATAGAAATAAGGCTGAAAATAATAGGTATAATGATAATAATAATAGAAATAAGGATAAAAATAAGAGTTATTGGATGATGAAAATAGGAATAAAGCTGAAAATAATAGTTATTACGATAATAATAATAGTAATAAGGATAAAACTAACAGATATTACGATAATCATAATAGTAGTGCGGATAAAAATAAGAGGTTTTGGATAATAAAAATAGGAATAAGGCTGAAAATAAAAGTTATAATGATAATAATAATAGAAATAAGGATAAAAATAAGAGTTATTGGATAATAAAAATAGGAATAAGGCTGACAATAATAGTTGTAATGATAATAATAATAGAAATGAGGATAAAAATAAGAGTTATTACGATAATGATAATAGTAATAAGGATAAAAATAAGAGTTATTACATGATAGAAATAGGAACAAGGCTGAAAATAATAGTTATAATGATAATAATAATATTAATAAGGATAAAAATAAGAGTTATTACGTTAAGAATAATAGTAATAAGGATAAAACTAACAGATATTACGATAATAATAATAGTAATAAGGATAAAAATAAGAGTAGTTGGATACAAAAAATAAGAATAAGGCTGAAAATAGTAGTTATAATGATAATAATAATAGAAATAAGGATAAAAATAAGAGTGATTGGATAATAAAAATAAGAAGAAGACTGAAAATAATAGTTATAATGATAATAAAAATAGAAATAAGGATAAAAATAATAGTTATTACGATAGTAATATTAGTAATAAGGATAAAACTAACAGATATTGCGATAATAATAATAGTAGTACGGATAAAAATAAGAGTTATTGGATAATAAAAATAGGAATAAGGCTGAAAATAATAGTTATAATGATAATAATAATAGAAATAAGGATAAAAATAAGAGTAATTACGATAATAATAATAGTAATAAGGATAAAAATAACGGATATTACGATAATAATAATAGTAATAAGGATAAAAATAAGAGTTACGAGATAATAAAAATAGAAATAAGGCTGAAAATAATAGTTATAATGATAATAAGAATAGAAATGAGGATAAAAATAAGAGTTATTACATGATAAAAATAGGAACAAGGCTGAAAATTATAGTTATAATGGTAATAATAATATTAATAAAATTAAAAATAAGAGTTATTACCATAAGAATAATAGTAATAAGGATAAAAATAATGGTTATAATGATAATAATAATAGAAATAAGGATAAATATAAGAGTTATTGGATAATAAAAATAGAAATAAGGCTGAAAATAATAGTTATTACCATAGTAATATTAGTAATAAGGATAAAACTAACAGATATTGCGATAATAATAATAGTAGTGCGGATAAAAATAAGAGGTATTGGATAATAAAAATAGGAATAAGGCTGAAAATAAAAGTTATAATGATAATAATAAGAGAAATAAGGATAAAAATAAGAGTTATTGGATAATAAAAATAGGAATAAGGCTGACAATAATAGTTGTAATGATAATAATAATAGAAATGACGATAAAAATAAGAGTTATTACGATAATGATAATAGTAATAAGGATAAAAATAAGAGTTATTACATGATAAAAATAGGAACAAGGCTGAAAATAATAGTTATAATGATAATAATAATATTAATGAGGATAAAAATAAGACTTATTACGTTAAGAATAATAGTAATAAGGATAAAACTAACAGATATTACGATAATAATAATAGTAATAAGGATAAAAATAAGAGTAGTTGGATACAAAAAATACGAATAAGGCTGAAAATAGTAGTTATAATGATAATAATAATAGAGGTAAGGATAAAAATAAGAGTTATTACATAATAAAAATAGGAATAAGGCTGAAAATAATAGTTACAATGATGATAAAAATAGAAATAAGGCTGAAAATAATAGTAATATGAATAATAATAATAGTAATAAGGATAAAAATAACGGATATTAGAATAATAATAATAGTAATAAGGATAAAAATAAGAGTTGTTGGATAATAAAAATAGCAATAAGGCTGAAAATAATAGTTATAATGATAATAATAATAGAAATAAGGATAAAAAGAAGAGTAATTACGATAGTAATAATAGTAATAGGGATAAAAATAACGGATATTACGATAATAATAATAGTAATAAGGACAAAAATAAGAGTTACTAGATAATAAAAATAGAAATAGGGCTGAAAATAATAGATATAGAGATAATAATAATAGAAATAAGGATAAAAATAAGAGTTATTATGATAATAATAATAGTAATGAGGATAAAAATAAGAGTTATTACGATAATGATAATAGTAATAAGCATAAAAATAAGAGTTATTACATGATAAAAATAGGGACAAGGCTGAAAATAAGAGTTATAATGATAATAATAATATTAATAAGGATAAAAATTAAAGATTTATTACGTTAAGAATAATAGAAATAAGGATAAAAATAAGAGTTATTAGATAATAAAAATAGGAATAAGGCTGAAAATAATAGTTATAATGATAATAATATAGAAATAAGGATAAAAATAAGAGTAATTACGATAATAATAATAGTAATAAGGATAAAAATAAGTTATTAGATAATGAACTTACGAATAAGGCTGAAAATAATAGTAATAAGAATAATAATAATAGTAATAGGGATAAAAATAACGGATATTACGATAATAATAATAGTAATAAGGATAAAAATAAGAGTTACTAGATAATAAAAATAGAAATAAGGCTGAAAATAATAGGTATAATGATAATAATAATAGAAATAAGGATAAAAATAAGAGTTATTGGATGATGAAAATAGGAATAAAGCTGAAAATAATAGTTATTACGATAATAATAATAGTAATAAGGATAAAACTAACAGATATTACGATAATCATAATAGTAGTGCGGATAAAAATAAGAGGTTTTGGATAATAAAAATAGGAATAAGGCTGAAAATAAAAGTTATAATGATAATAATAATAGAAATAAGGATAAAAATAAGAGTTATTGGATAATAAAAATAGGAATAAGGCTGACAATAATAGTTGTAATGATAATAATAATAGAAATGAGGATAAAAATAAGAGTTATTACGATAATGATAATAGTAATAAGGATAAAAATAAGAGTTATTACATGATAGAAATAGGAACAAGGCTGAAAATAATAGTTATAATGATAATAATAATATTAATAAGGATAAAAATAAGAGTTATTACGTTAAGAATAATAGTAATAAGGATAAAACTAACAGATATTACGATAATAATAATAGTAATAAGGATAAAAATAAGAGTAGTTGGATACAAAAAATAAGAATAAGGCTGAAAATAGTAGTTATAATGATAATAATAATAGAAATAAGGATAAAAATAAGAGTGATTGGATAATAAAAATAAGAAGAAGACTGAAAATAATAGTTATAATGATAATAAAAATAGAAATAAGGATAAAAATAATAGTTATTACGATAGTAATATTAGTAATAAGGATAAAACTAACAGATATTGCGATAATAATAATAGTAGTACGGATAAAAATAAGAGTTATTGGATAATAAAAATAGGAATAAGGCTGAAAATAATAGTTATAATGATAATAATAATAGAAATAAGGATAAAAATAAGAGTAATTACGATAATAATAATAGTAATAAGGATAAAAATAACGGATATTACGATAATAATAATAGTAATAAGGATAAAAATAAGAGTTACGAGATAATAAAAATAGAAATAAGGCTGAAAATAATAGTTATAATGATAATAAGAATAGAAATGAGGATAAAAATAAGAGTTATTACATGATAAAAATAGTAACAAGGCTGAAAATTATAGTTATAATGGTAATAATAATATTAATAAAATTAAAAATAAGAGTTATTACCATAAGAATAATAGTAATAAGGATAAAAATAATGGTTATAATGATAATAATAATAGAAATAAGGATAAATATAAGAGTTATTGGATAATAAAAATAGAAATAAGGCTGAAAATAATAGTTATTACGATAGTAATATTAGTAATAAGGATAAAACTAACAGATATTGCGATAATAATAATAGTAGTGCGGATAAAAATAAGAGGTATTGGATAATAAAAATAGGAATAAGGCTGAAAATAAAAGTTATAATGATAATAATAAGAGAAATAAGGATAAAAATAAGAGTTATTGGATAATAACAATAGGAATAAGGCTGACAATAATAGTTGTAATGATAATAATAATAGAAATGACGATAAAAATAAGAGTTATTACGATAATGATAATAGTAATAAGGATAAAAATAAGAGTTATTACATGATAAAAATAGGAACAAGGCTGAAAATAATAGTTATAATGATAATAATAATATTAATGAGGATAAAAATAAGACTTATTACGTTAAGAATAATAGTAATAAGGATAAAACTAACAGATATTACGATAATAATAATAGTAATAAGGATAAAAATAAGAGTAGTTGGATACAAAAAATACGAATAAGGCTGAAAATAGTAGTTATAATGATAATAATAATAGAGGTAAGGATAAAAATAAGAGTTATTACATAATAAAAATAGGAATAAGGCTGAAAATAATAGTTACAATGATGATAAAAATAGAAATAAGGCTGAAAATAATAGTAATATGAATAATAATAATAGTAATAAGGATAAAAATAAGAGTTATTACATGATAAAAATAGGTATAAGAATGAAAATAATAGTTATAACGATAATAATAATAGAAATAAGGATAAAAATAAGAGTAATTACGATAATAATAATAGTAATAAGGATAAAAATAAGAGTTACGAGATAATAAAAATAGAAATAAGGCTGAAAATAACAGTTATAATGATAATAATAATAGAAATGAGGATAAAAATAAGAGTTATTACATGATAAAAATAGGAACAAGGCTGAAAATTATAGTTATAATGGTAATAATAATATTAATAAAATTAAAAATAAGAGTTATTACCATAAGAATAATAGTAATAAGGATAAAAATAATAGTTATAATATAAGAGTTATTGGATAATAAAAATAGAAATAAGGCTGAAAATAATAGTTATAATGATAATAATAATAGAAATGAGGATAAAAATAAGAGTTATTACATGATAAAAATAGGAACAAGGCTGAAAATTATAGTTATAATGGTAATAATAATATTAATAAAATTAAAAATAAGAGTTATTGCCATAAGAATAATAGTAATAAGGATAAAAATAATGGTTATAATGATAATAATAATAGAAATAAGGATAAATATAAGAGTTATTGGATAATAAAAATAGGAATAAGACTGAAAACAATAGTTATAATGATAATAAAAATAGAAATAAGGATAAAAATAAGAGTAATTACGATAATAATAATAGTAATAAGGATAAAAATAAGAGTAACTAGATAATAAAAATAGAAATAAGGCTGAAAATAATAGTTATAATGATAATAATAATAGAAATAAGGATAAAAATAAGAGTAATTACATAATAAAAATAGGAATAAGGCTGAAAATAATAGTTATAATGATAATAAAAATAGAAATAAGGATAAAAATAATAGTTATTACGATAATAATAATAGTAATAAGGATAAAACTAACAGATATTACGATAATAATAATAGAAGTACGAATAAAAATAAGAGTTATTGGATAATAAATATAGGAATAAGGCTGAAAATAATTGTTATAATGATAATAATAATAGAAATAAGGATAAAAATGAGAGTAATTACGAGAATAATGATAGTAATAAGGATAAAAATAAGAGTTGTTAGATAATGAAATTACGAATAAGGCTGAAAATAATAGTAACAAGAATCATAATAATAGTAATAAGGATAAAAATAACGGATATTACGATAATAATAATAGTAATAAGGATAAAACTAACAGATATTACGATAATAATAATAGTAATAATGATAAAAATAAGAGTTATTGCATAATAAAAATAGGAAAAAGACTGAAAATAATAGTTCTAATGATAATAAAAATAGAAATAAGGATAAAAATAATAGTAATTACGATAATAATAATAGTAATAAGGATAAAAATAAGAGTTACTAGATAATAAAAATAGAAATAAGGCTGAAAATAATAGTTATAATGATAATAATAACAGAAATGAGGATAAAAATAAGAGTTATTACATGATAAAAATAGGAACAAGGCTGAAAATTATAGTTATAATGGTAATAATAATATTAATAAAATTAAAAATAAGAGTTATTACCGTAAGAATAATAGTAATAAGGATAAAAATAATAGTTATAATGATAATAATAATAGAAATAAGGATAAATATAAGAGTTATTGGATTATAAAAATAGGAATAAGACTGAAAACAATAGTTATAATGATAATAAAAATAGAAATAAGGATAAAAATAATAGTTATTACGATAATAATAATAGTAATAAGGATAAAACTAACAGATATTACGATAATAATAATAGTAATAAGGATAAAAATAAGAGTTATTGCATAATAAAAATAGGAATAAGGCTGTAAATAATAGTTATAATGATAATAATAATAGAAATAAGGATAAAAATAAGAGTAATTACGATAATAATAATAGTAATAAGGATAAAAATAAGAGTTACTAGATAATAAAAATAGAAATAAGGCTGAAAATAATAGTTACAATGATAATAATAATAGAAATAAGGATAAAAATGAGAGTAATTACGAGAATAATAATAGTAATAAGGATAAAAATAAGAGTTGTTAGATAATGAAATTACGAATAAGGCTGAAAATAATAGTAATAAGAATCATAATAATAGTAATAAGGATAAAAATAACGGATATTACGATAATAATAATAGTAATAAGGATAAAACTAACAGATATTACGATAATAATAATAGTAATAATGATAAAAATAAGAGTTATTGGATAATAAAAATAGGAAAAAGACTGAAAATAATAGTTCTAATGATAATAAAAATAGAAATAAGGATAAAAATAATAGTAATTACGATAATAATAATAGTAATAAGGATAAAAATAAGAGTTACTAGATAATAAAAATAGAAATAAGGCTGAAAATAATAGTTATAATGATAATAATAATAGAAATAAGGATAAAAATAAGAGTTATTATGATAATAATAATAGTAATAAGGATAAAAATAGTAGTTATTTCGATAATAATAATATTAATAAGGATATAAATAAGAGTTATTACGATAATAAAAATAGGAATAAGGCTGATAACATTAGTTATAACGATAATAATAATCGTAATAAAGATAAAAATAAGAGTTATTACGATAATAATAATAGTAATAAGGATAAAAATAAGAGTTATTGGATAACAAAAATAGGAAGAAGACTGAAAATAATAGTTATAATGATAATAATAATAGAAATAAGGACAAAAATAAGAGTTATTACGATAATAATAATAGTTATAAGGGTAAAAATAAGAGTTATTACGATAATAATAATAGAAATTAGGATAAAAATAAGAGTTATTACATAATAAAAATAGGAATATGGCTGAAAATAATAGTTATGATGATAATAATAATAGTAATAAGGATAAAAATAAGAGTTATTACGATAATAATAATAGTAATAAGGATGAAAGTAAGAGTTAGTATGATGATAAAATAGGAATAAGGACAAAAATAAGAGTTACTACGATAATAATAATAGTTATAAGGGTAAAAATAAGAGTTATTACGATAATAATAATAGAAATTAGGATAAAAATAAGAGTTATTACATAATAAAAATAGGAATATGGCTGAAAATAATAGTTATAATGATAATAATAATAGTAATAAGGATAAAAATAAGAGTTATTCCGATAATAATAATAGTGATAAGGCTGAAAATAATAGTTATTACGATAATCGTAATACTAATAAGGATAAAAATAAGAGTTATTACGATAATAAAAATAGGAATAAGGATAAAAATAAGAGTTATTACGATAATAATAATAGAAATAAGGATAAAAATAAGAGTTATTACGATAATAATAATAGTAATAAGGATAAAAATAAGAGTTACTACGATAATAATAATGGTAATAAGGATAAAAATAAGAGTTATTACGATAATAATAGTAGTAATAAGGATAAAAGTAAGAGTTAGTATGATGATAAAATAGGAATAAGGACAAAAATAAGAGTTATTACGATAATAATAATAGTTATAAGGGTAAAAATAAGAGTTATTACGAAAATAATAATAGAAATTAGGATAAAAATAAGAGTTATTACATAATAAAAATAGGAATATGGCTGAAAATAATAGTTATAATGATAATAATAATAGAAATAAGGATAAAAATAAGAGTTTTTACGATAATAATAATAGTAATAAGGATGAAAGTAAGAGTTAGTATGGATAAAATAGGAATAAGGACAAAAATAAGAGTTATTACGATAATAATAATAGTCTATAAGCGTAAAAATAAGAGTTATTCCGATAATAATAATAGAAATTAGGATAAAAAATAAGAGTTATTACATAATAAAAATAGGAATATGGCTGAAAATAATAGTTATAATGATAATAATAATAGTAATAAGGATAAAAATAAGAGTTATTACGATAATAATAATAGTGATAAGGCTGAAAATAATAGTTATTACGATAATCGTAATACTAATAAGGATAAAAATAAGAGTTATTACGATAATAAAAATAGGAATAAGGATAAAAATAAGAGTTATTACGATAATAATAATAGAAATAAGGATAAAAATAAGAGTTATTACGATAATAATAATAGTAATAAGGATAGAAGTAAGAGTTAGTATGATGATAAAATAGGAATAAGGAAAAAAATAAGAGTTATTACGATAATAATAATAGAAATTAGGATAAAAATAAGAGTTATTACATAATAAAAATAGGAATATGGCTGAAAGTAATAGTTATAATGATAATGATAATAGTTATAAGGGTAAAAAAATAAGAGTTATTACGATAATGATAATAGAAATTAGGATAAAAATCAGAGTTATTACATAATAAAAATAGGAATATGGCTGAAAGTAATAGTTATAATGATAATAATAATAGAAATAAGGATAAAAATAAGAGTTATTACGATAATAATAATGCTAATAAGGATAAAAATAAGAGTTATTACGATAATAATAATAGTAATAAGGATAGAAGTAAGAGCTAATATGATGATAAAATAGGAATAAGGACAAAAATAAGAGTTATTACGATAATAATAATTGTGATAAGGCTGAAAATAATAGTTATTACGATAATCGTAATACTAATAAGGATAAAATTAAGTGTTATTACGATAATAAAAATAGGAATAAGGATAAAAATAAGAGTTATTACGATAATAATAATAGAAATAAGGATAAAAATAAGAGTTATTACGATAATAATAATAGTAATAAGGATAGAAGTAAGAGTTAGTATGATGATAAAATAGGAATAAGGACAAAAATAAGAGTTATTACGATAATAATAATAGTTATAAGGGTAAAAATAAGAGTTATTACGATAATAATAATAGAAATTAGGATAAAAATAAGAGTTATTACATAATAAAAATAGGAATATGGCTGAAAATAATAGTTATAATGATAATAATAATAGTAATAAGGATAAAAATAAGAGTTATTACGATAATAATAATAGTGATAAGGCTGAAAATAATAGTTATTACGATAATAGTAATACTAATAAGGATAAAAATAAGAGTTATTACGATAATAATAATAGAAATAAGGATAAAAATAAGAGTTATTACGATAATAATAATAGTCATAAGGATAAAAATAAGAGTTATTACGATAATAATAATAGTAATGAGGACAAAAATAAGAGTTCTTACATAATAAAAATAGGAATAAGGCTGAAAAAAATAGTTATAATGATAATAATAATAGTAAAAAGGATAAAAATAAGAGTTATTACATGATAAAAATAGGAATAAGGCTGAAAATAATAGTTATAATGATAATAATAATAGAAATAAGGATAAAAATAAGAGTTTTTACGATAATAATAATAGTAATAAGGATGAAAGTAAGAGTTAGTATGATGATAAAATAGGAATAAGGACAAAAATAAGAGTTATTACGATAATAATAATAGTTATAAGGGTAAAAATAAGAGTTATTCCGATAATAATAATAGAAATTAGGATAAAAATAAGAGTTATTACATAATAAAAATAGGAGTATGGCTGAAAATAATAGTTATAATGATAATAATAATAGTAATAAGGATAAAAATAAGAGTTATTACGATAATAATAATAGTGATAAGGCTGAAAATAATAGTTATTACGATAATCGTAATACTAATACGGATAAAAATAAGAGTTATTACGATAATAATAGTAGTAATAAGGATAAAAGTAAGAGTTAATACGAAGATAAAATAGGAATGAGGACAAAAATAAGAGTTCTTACATAACAAAAATAGGAATAAGGCTGAAAAAAATAGTTATAATGATAATATTAATAGTAAAAAGGATAAAAATAAGAGTTATTACATGATAAAAATAGGAATAAGGCTGAAAATAATAGTTATAATGATAATAATAATAGAAATAAGGATAAAAATAAGAGTTTTTACGATAATAATAATAGTAATAAGGATGAAAGTAAGAGTTAGTATGATGATAAAATAGGAATAAGGACAAAAATAAGAGTTATTACGATAATAATAATAGTTATAAGGGTAAAAATAAGAGTTATTCCGATAATAATAATAGAAATTAGGATAAAAATAAGAGTTATTACATAATAAAAGTAGGAGTATGGCTGAAAATAATAGTTATAATGATAATAATAATAGAAATTAGGATAAAAATAAGAGTTATTACGATAATAATAATAGTAATAAGGATAAAAATAAGAGTTATTACGATAATAATAATAGTCATAAGGATAAAAATAAGAGTTATTACGATAATAATAATAGTAATAAGGATAAAAGTAAGAGTTATTACGATAATAATAATAGAAATAAGGATAAAAATAAGAGTCATTACGATAATAATAATAGTAATAAGGATAAAAATAAGAGTTACTACGATAATAATAATGGTAATAAGGATAAAAATAAGAGTTATTACGATAATAATAATAGAAATAAGGATAAAAATAAGAGTTATTACGATAATAATAATAGTCATAAGGATAAAAATAAGAGTAATTACGATAATAATAATAGTAATAAGGATAAAAGTAAGAGTTAATACGAAGGTAAAATAGGAATAAGGACAAAAATAAGAGTTCTTACATAATAAAAATAGGAATAAGGCTGAAAATAATAGTTATAATGATAATAATAATAGTAATAAGGATAAAAATAAGAGTTATTACGATAATAATAATAGTAACAAGGATAAAAGTAAGAGTTAATACGATGATAAAATAGGAATAAGGACAAAAATAAGAGTTATTACGATAATAATAATAGTCATAAGGATAAAAATAAGAGTTATTACGATAATAATAATAGTAATAAGGATAAAAGTAAGAGTTAATATGATGATAAAATAGGAATAAGGACAAAAATAAGAGTTATTACTATAATAATAATAGTTATAAGGATAAAAATAAGAGTTATTACGATAATAATAATGGTAATAAGGATAAAAATAAGAGTTATAACGATAATAATAACAGTGATAAGGCTGAAAATAATAGTGATTACGATAATAATAATACTAATAAGGATAAAAATAAGAGTTATTCCGATAATAAAAATAGGAATAAGGATAAAAATAAGAGTTATTACGATAATAATAATAGAAATAAGGATAAAAATAAGAGTTATTACGATAATAATAATAGAAATTAGGATAAAAGTGAGAGTTATTACATAATAAAAATAGGAATAAGGCTGAAAAAAATAGTTATAATGATAATAATAATAGAAATAAGGATAAAAATAACAGTTATTACGATAATAATAATAGTAATAAGGATGAAAGTAAGAGTTAGTATGATGATAAAATAGGAATAAGGACAAAAATAAGAGTTATTACGATAATAATAATAGTCATAAGGGTAAAAATAAGAGTTATTACGATAATAATAATAGAAATTAGGATAAAAATAAGAGTTATTACATAATAAAAATAGGAATATGGCTGAAAATAATAGTTATAATGATAATAATAATAGTAATAAGGATAAAAATAAGAGTTATTACGATAATAATAATAGTGATAAGGCTGAAAATAATAGTTATTACGATAATAGTAATACTAATAAGGATAAAAATAAGAGTTATTACGATAATAATAATAGAAATAAGGATAAAAATAACAGTTATTACGATAATAATAATAGAAATAAGGATAAAAATAAGAGTTATTACGATAATAATAATAGTCATAAGGATAAAAATAAGAGTTATTACGATAATAATAATAGTAATAAGGATAAAAGTAAGAGTTATTACGATAATAATAATAGAAATAAGGATAAAAATAAGAGTTATTACGATAATAATAATAGTAATAAGGATAAAAATAAGAGTTACTACGATAATAATAATGGTAATAAGGATAAAAATAAGAGTTATTACGATAATAATAGTAGTAATAAGGATAAAAGTAAGAGTTAATACGAAGATAAAATAGGAATGAGGACAAAAATAAGAGTTCTTACATAATAAAAATAGGAATAAGGCTGAAAAAAATAGTTATAATGATAATAATAATAGTAAAAAGGATAAAAATAAGAGTTATTACATGATAAAAATAGGAATAAGGCTGAAAATAATAGTTATAATGATAATAATAATAGAAATAAGGATAAAAATAAGAGTTTTTACGATAATAATAATAGTAATAAGGATGAAAGTAAGAGTTAGTATGATGATAAAATAGGAATAAGGACAAAAATAAGAGTTATTACGATAATAATAATAGTCTATAAGCGTAAAAATAAGAGTTATTCCGATAATAATAATAGAAATTAGGATAAAAATAAGAGTTATTACATAATAAAAATAGGAATATGGCTGAAAATAATAGTTATAATGATAATAATAATAGTAATAAGGATAAAAATAAGAGTTATTACGATAATAATAATAGTGATAAGGCTGAAAATAATAGTTATTACGATAATCGTAATACTAATAAGGATAAAAATAAGAGTTATTACATAATAAAAGTAGGAGTATGGCTGAAAATAATAGTTATAATGATAATAATAATAGTAATAAGGATAAAAATAAGAGTTATTACGATAATAATAATAGTGATAAGGCTGAAAATAATAGTTATTACGATAATCGTAATACTAATAAGGATAAAAATAAGAGTTATTACGATAATAAAAATAGGAATAAGGATAAAAATAAGAGTTATTACGATAATAATAATAGAAATAAGGATAAAAATAAGAGTTATTACGATAATAATAATAGTAATAAGGATAGAAGTAAGAGTTAGTATGATGATAAAATAGGAATAAGGACAAAAATAAGAGTTCTTACATAATAAAAATAGGAATAAGGCTGAAAATAATAGTTATAATGATAATAATAATAGTAATAAGGATAAAAATAAGAGTTATTACGATAATAATAATAGTAACAAGGATAAAAGTAAGAGTTAATACGATGATAAAATAGGAATAAGGACAAAAATAAGAGTTATTACGATAATAATAATAGTCATAAGGATAAAAATAAGAGTTATTACGATAATAATAATAGTAATAAGGATAAAAGTAAGAGTTAACATGATGATAAAATAGGAATAAGGACAAAAATAAGAGTTATTACTATAATAATAATAGTTATAAGGATAAAAATAAGAGTTATTACGATAATAATAATGGTAATAACGATAAAAATAAGAGTTATAACGATAATAATAACAGTGATAAGGCTGAAAATAATAGTGATTACGATAATAATAATACTAATAAGGATAAAAATAAGAGTTATTCCGATAATAAAAATAGGAATAAGGATAAAAATAAGAGTTATTACGATAATAATAATAGAAATATGGATAAAAATAAGAGTTATTACGATAATAATAATAGAAATTAGGATAAAAGTGAGAGTTATTACATAATAAAAATAGGAATAAGGCTGAAAATAATAGTTATAATGATAATAATAATAGTAATAAGGATAAAAATAAGAGTTATTACGATAATAATAATAGTAATAAGGATAAAAATAAGAGTTACTACGATAATAATAATGGTAATAAGGATAAAAATAAGAGTTATTACGATAATAATAATAGAAATAAGGATAAAAATAAGAGTTATTACGATAATAATAATAGTCATAAGGATAAAAATAAGAGTTATTACGATAATAATAATAGTAATAAGGATAAAAGTAAGAGTTAATACGAAGGTAAAATAGGAATAAGGACAAAAATAAGAGTTCTTACATAATAAAAATAGGAATAAGGCTGAAAATAATAGTTATAATGATAATAATAATAGTAATAAGGATAAAAATAAGAGTTATTACGATAATAATAATAGTAACAAGGATAAAAGTAAGAGTTAATACGATGATAAAATAGGAATAAGGAAAAAAATAAGAGTTATTACGATAATAATAATAGTCATAAGGATAAAAATAAGAGTTATTACGATAATAATAATAGTAATAAGGATAAAAGTAAGAGTTAATATGATGATAAAATAGGAATAAGGACAAAAATAAGAGTTATTACTATAATAATAATAGTTATAAGGATAAAAATAAGAGTTATTACGATAATAGTAATAGAAATTAGGATAAAAATAAGAGTTATTACATAATAAAAATAGGAATATGGCTGAAAATAATAGTTATAATGATAATAATAATAGTAATAAGGATAAAAATAAGAGTTATTACGATAATAATAATAGTGATAAGGCTGAAAATAATAGTTATTACGATAATAGTAATACTAATAAGGATAAAAATAAGAGTTATTACGATAATAATAATAGAAATAAGGATAAAAATAAGAGTTATTACGATAATAATAATAGTCATAAGGATAAAAATAAGAGTTATTACGATAATAATAATAGTAATGAGGACAAAAATAAGAGTTCTTACATAATAAAAATAGGAATAAGGCTGAAAAAAATAGTTATAATGATAATAATAATAGTAAAAAGGATAAAAATAAGAGTTATTACATGATAAAAATAGGAATAAGGCTGAAAATAATAGTTATAATGATAATAATAATAGAAATAAGGATAAAAATAAGAGTTTTTACGATAATAATAATAGTAATAAGGATGAAAGTAAGAGTTAGTATGATGATAAAATAGGAATAAGGACAAAAATAAGAGTTATTACGATAATAATAATAGTTATAATGGTAAAAATAAGAGTTATTCCGATAATAATAATAGAAATTAGGATAAAAATAAGAGTTATTACATAATAAAAATAGGAGTATGGCTGAAAACAATAGTTATAATGATAATAATAATAGTAATAAGGATAAAAATAAGAGTTATTACGATAATAATAATAGTGATAAGGCTGAAAATAATAGTTATTACGATAATCGTAATACTAATAAGGATAAAAATAAGAGTTATTACGATAATAATAGTAGTAATAAGGATAAAAGTAAGAGTTAACACGAAGATAAAATAGGAATGAGGACAAAAATAAGAGTTCTTACATAACAAAAATAGGAATAAGGCTGAAAAAAATAGTTATAATGATAATAATAATAGTAAAAAGGATAAAAATAAGAGTTATTACATGATAAAAATAGGAATAAGGCTGAAAATAATAGTTATAATGATAATAATAATAGAAATAAGGATAAAAATAAGAGTTTTTACGATAATAATAATAGTAATAAGGATGAAAGTAAGAGTTAGTATGATGATAAAATAGGAATAAGGACAAAAATAAGAGTTATTACGATAATAATAATAGTTATAAGGGTAAAAATAAGAGTTATTCCGATAATAATAATAGAAATTAGGATAAAAATAAGAGTTATTACATAATAAAAGTAGGAGTATGGCTGAAAATAATAGTTATAATGATAATAATAATAGAAATTAGGATAAAAATAAGAGTTATTACGATAATAATAATAGTAATAAGGATGAAAGTAAGAGTTAGTATGATGATAAAATAGGAATAAGGACAAAAATAAGAGTTATTACGATAATAATAATAGTTATAAGGGTAAAAATAAGAGTTATTACGATAATAATAATAGAAATTAGGATAAAAATAAGAGTTATTACATAATAAAAATAGGAATATGGCTGAAAATAATAGTTATAATGATAATAATAATAGTAATAAGGATAAAAATAAGAGTTATTACGATAATAATAATAGTGATAAGGCTGAAAATAATAGTTATTACGATAATAGTAATACTAATAAGGATAAAAATAAGAGTTATTACGATAATAATAATAGAAATAAGGATAAAAATAACAGTTATTACGATAATAATAATAGAAATAAGGATAAAAATAAGAGTTATTACGATAATAATAATAGTCATAAGGATAAAAATAAGAGTTATTACGATAATAATAATAGTAATAAGGATAAAAGTAAGAGTTATTACGATAATAATAATAGAAATAAGGATAAAAATAAGAGTTATTACGATAATAATAATAGTAATAAGGATAAAAATAAGAGTTACTACGATAATAATAATGGTAATAAGGATAAAAATAAGAGTTATTACGATAATAATAGTAGTAATAAGGATAAAAGTAAGAGTTAATACGAAGATAAAATAGGAATGAGGACAAAAATAAGAGTTCTTACATAATAAAAATAGGAATAAGGCTGAAAAAAATAGTTATAATGATAATAATAATAGTAAAAAGGATAAAAATAAGAGTTATTACATGATAAAAATAGGAATAAGGCTGAAAATAATAGTTATAATGATAATAATAATAGAAATAAGGATAAAAATAAGAGTTTTTACGATAATAATAATAGTAATAAGGATGAAAGTAAGAGTTAGTATGATGATAAAATAGGAATAAGGACAAAAATAAGAGTTATTACGATAATAATAATAGTCTATAAGCGTAAAAATAAGAGTTATTCCGATAATAATAATAGAAATTAGGATAAAAATAAGAGTTATTACATAATAAAAATAGGAATATGGCTGAAAATAATAGTTATAATGATAATAATAATAGTAATAAGGATAAAAATAAGAGTTATTACGATAATAATAATAGTGATAAGGCTGAAAATAATAGTTATTACGATAATCGTAATACTAATAAGGATAAAAATAAGAGTTATTACGATAATAAAAATAGGAATAAGGATAAAAATAAGAGTTATTACGATAATAATAATAGAAATAAGGATAAAAATAAGAGTTATTACGATAATAATAATAGTAATAAGGATAGAAGTAAGAGTTAGTATGATGATAAAATAGGAATAAGGACAAAAATAAGAGTTATTACGATAATAATAATAGTTATAAGGGTAAAAATAAGAGTTATTACGATAATAATAATAGAAATAAGGATAAAAATAAGAGTTATTACGATAATAATAATAG
>CAMAOD020000127.1:0-15147 GCA_945859595.2 Megachile willughbiella
ATTCAAAATGTTGATAATAGTAACAATGTTTATAATATCGACAAAATTGAAAAAATTGAAAGTATTGAGAAAATTGGAAAAATTGGAAAAATTGAAAAAATTAAAAAAGTTGAAAAAATAAAAAAAAACTGATAATATTGATAGCATTTACTATGTTGATAATATTCACAATTTTGATAATATCGATAAAATCGATAAAATTAAAAAATTTGAAAAATTTGAAAAATTGAAAAAATTGAAAAAATCGATAAAACCGATAATATTAATAATATTTAAAATGTTGATAATAGCAACAATGTTGATAATATCGATAAAATTTGAAAAATTGAAAAAAATAAAAAAAATCGAAAAAACCGATAATATTAATAATATTCACAATGTTGATGATAGCAACAATGTTGATAATATAGATAAAATTGAAAAAATTTGAAAAATTTAAAAAATTCAAAAAAATTAAAAAAATCGAAAAGCTGATAATATTGATAATATTCACAATGTTGATAATAGCAACAATGTTGACAATATCGATAAAATTGAAAAAATTGATAAAATTTGAAAAATTTGACAAATTCAAAAAATTGAAAAAATCGATAAAACTGATAATATTGATAATATTGATAATATTGATTATATTCACAATGTTAATAATAGCAACAATGTTGATAACATCGATAAAATTGAGAAAATTGAAAGAATTGGAAAAATTGGAAAAATTGAAAAAATTAAAAAAGTTGAAAAAATACAAAGAAGCTGACAATATTGATAGTATTTACAATGTTGATAATATTCACAATGTTGATAATATCGATAAAGTTGATAAAATTGAAAAATTTGAAAAATTCAAAAAATTCAAAAAATTTGAAAAATTCAAAAAAAAAAAAAAATCGAAAAAACCGATAATATTAATAATATTTAAAATGTTGATAATAGCAACAATGTTGATAATATCGATAAAATTGAAAAAATTGAAAAAATTGAGAAAATTGAGAAAATTGGAAAAATTGGAAAAATTGAAAAAATTAAAAAAGTTGAAAAAATAAAAAAAAACTAATAATATTGATAGCATTTACAATGTTGATAATATTCACAATTTTGATAATATCGATAAAATTGATAAAATTAAAAAATTTGAAAAATTTGAAAAATTGAAAAAAATAAAAAAAATCGAAAAGCTGATAATATTGATAATATTCACAAGGTTGATAATAGCAACAATGTTGATAATATCGATAAAATTGAAAAAATTGAAAAAATTTGAAAAATTGAAAAATCAAAAAAGTTGAAAAAATAAAAAAAAACTGATAGTATTGATAGTATTTACAATGTTGATAATATTCACAATGTTGATAATATCGATAAAATTGAAAAAATTTGAAAAATTTGAAAAATTCAAAAAATTTGAAAAATTTGAAAAATTCAAAAAAATAAAAAAAATCGAAAAAACCGATAATATTAATAATATTCACAACGTTGATGACAGCAACAATGTTGATAATATCGATAAAATTGATAAAATTGAAACAATTTGAAAAATTGAAAAAATTTGAAAAATTGAACAAAATAAAAAAAATCGAAAAGCTGATAATATTAATAATATTCACAATGTTGATGATAGCAACAATGTTGATAATATCGATAAAATTGAAAAAATTTGAAAAAATTTGAAAAATTTGAAAAATTCGAAACATTGAAAAAATCGATAAAACCGATAATATTAATAATATTCACAATGTTGATAATATCGATAAAATTGATAAAATTGATAAAATTTGAAAAATTTGACAAATTCAAAAAATTGAAAAAATTGATAAAACTGATAACATTGATAATATTGATAATATTCAAAATGTTGATAATATCGATAAAATTTGAAAAATTGAAAAAAATAAAAAAAATCGAAAAGCTGATAATATTGATAATATTCACAATGTTGATAATAACGATAAAATTGAGAAAATTGAAAGAATTGGAAAAATTGGAAAAATTGAAAAAATTAAAAAAGTTGAAAAAATACAAAGAAGCTGATAATATTGATAGTATTTACAATGTTGATAATATTCACAATGTTGATAATATCGATAAAATTGAAAAAATTGAAAAAATTTGAAAAATTGAAAAATCAAAAAAGTTGAAAAAATAAAAAAAGACTGAGAGTATTGATAGTATTTACAATGTTGATAATATTCACAATGTTGATAATATCGATAAAATTGAAAAAATTTGAAAAATTTGAAAAATTCAAAAAATTTGAAAAATTTGAAAAATTCAAAAAAATAAAAAAAATCGAAAAAACCGATAATATTAATAATATTCACAATGTTGATGACAGCAACAATGTTGATAATATCGATAAAATTGATAAAATTGAAACAATTTGAAAAATTGAAAAAATTTGAAAAATTGAACAAAATAAAAAAAATCGAAAAGCTGATAATATTGATAATATTCAAAATGTTGATAATAGCAACAATGTTGATAATATCGATAAAATTGAAAAAATTGAAAAAATTTGAAAAATTGAAAAATCAAAAAAGTTGAAAAAATAAAAAAAAACTGATAATATTGATAGTATTTACAATGTTCATAATATTCACAATGTTGATAATATCGATAAAATTGAAAAAATTTGAAAAATTTGAAAAATTCAAAAAATTCAAAAAATTTGAAAAATTCAAAAAAATAAAAAAAATCGAAAAAACCGATAATATTAATAATATTCACAATGTTGATGATAGCAACAATGTTGATAATATCGATAAAATTGATAAAATTGAAATAATTTGAAAAATTTAAAAAATTCAAAAAAATAAAAAAAATCGATAAAAACTGATAATATTGATAATATTCACAATGTTGATAATAGCAACAATGTTGATAATATCGATAAAATTGAAAAAATTGAAAAATTTGAAAAATTGAAAAATCCAAAAAGTTGAAAAAATAAAAAAAAACTGATAATATTGATAGTATTTACAATGTTGATAATAGCAACAATGTTGATAATATCGATAAAATTGAAAAAATTGAAAAATTTGAAAAATTCAAAAAAATAAAAAAAATCGAAAAAACCGATAATATTAATAATATTCACAATGTTGATAATATAGATAAAATTGAAAAAATTTGAAAAATTAAAAAAATTCAAAAAAATAAAAAAAATCGATAAAAACTGATAATATTGATAATATTCACAATGTTGATAATAGCAACAATGTTGACAATATCGATAAAATTGAAAAAATTGATAAAATTTGAAAAATTTGACAAATTCAAAAAATTGAAAAAATCGATAAAACTGACAATGTTGATAATATTCACAATGTTGATAATAGCAACAATGTTGATAATATCGATAAAATTGAAAAAATTGAAAAATTTGAAAAATTGAAAAATCCAAAAAGTTGAAAAAATAAAAAAAAACTGATAATATTGATAGTATTTACAATGTTGATAATAGCAACAATGTTGATAATATCGATAAAATTGAAAAAATTGAAAAATTTGAAAAATTCAAAAAAATAAAAAAAATCGAAAAAACCGATAATATTAATAATATTCACAATGTTGATAATATAGATAAAATTGAAAAAATTGAAAAATTTGAAAAATTCAAAAAATTTGAAAAATTTGAAAAATTCAAAAAAATAAAAAAAATCGAAAAAACCGATAATATTAATAATATTCACAATGTTGATGATAGCAACAATGTTGATAATATAGATAAAATTGAAAAAATTTGAAAAATTTTAAAAATTCAAAAAAATAAAAAAAATCGATAAAAACTGATAATATTGATAATATTCACAATGTTGATAATAGCAACAATGTTTACAATATCGATAAAATTGAAAAAATTGATAAAATTTGAAAAATTTGACAAATTCAAAAAATTGAAAAAATCGATAAAACTGACAATGTTGATAATATTGATAATATTCACAATGTTGATAATAGCAACGATGTTGATAATATCGATAAAATTGAGAAAATTGAAAATATCGATAAAACTGATAATATTGATAATATTGATAATATTGATAATATTCAAAATGTTGATAATAGTAACAATGTTTATAATATCGACAAAATTGAAAAAATTGAAAGTATTGAGAAAATTGGAAAAATTGGAAAAATTGAAAAAATTAAAAAAGTTGAAAAAATAAAAAAAAACTGATAATATTGATAGCATTTACTATGTTGATAATATTCACAATTTTGATAATATCGATAAAATTGATAAAATTAAAAAATTTGAAAAATTTGAAAAATTGAAAAAATTGAAAAAATCGATAAAACCGATAATATTAATAATATTTAAAATGTTGATAATAGCAACAATGTTGATAATATCGATAAAATTTGAAAAATTGAAAAAAATAAAAAAAATCGAAAAGCTGATAATATTGATAATATTGATTATATTCACAATGTTAATAATAGCAACAATGTTGATAATATCGATAAAATGGAAAAAATTGAAAAAATTTGAAAAATTTGAAAAATTCGAAACATTGAAAAAATCGATAAAACCGATAATATTAATAATATTCACAATGTTGATAATATCGATAAAATTGAGAAAATTGAAAGAATTGGAAAAATTGGAAAAATTGAAAAAATTAAAAAAGTTGAAAAAATACAAAGAAGCTGACAATATTGATAGTATTTACAATGTTGATAATATTCACAATGTTGATAATATCGATAAAGTTGATAAAATTGAAAAATTTGAAAAATTCAAAAAATTCAAAAAATTTGAAAAATTCAAAAAAATAAAAAAAATCGAAAAAACCGATAATATTAATAATATTTAAAAGGTTGATAATAGCAACAATGTTGATAATATCGATAAAATTGAAAAAATTGAAAAAATTGAGAAAATTGAGAAAATTGGAAAAATTGGAAAAATTGAAAAAATTAAAAAAGTTGAAAAAATAAAAAAAAAACTAATAATATTGATAGCATTTACAATGTTGATAATATTCACAATTTTGATAATATCGATAAAATTGATAAAATTAAAAAATTTGAAAAATTTGAAAAATTGAAAAAAATAAAAAAAATCGAAAAGCTGATAATATTGATAATATTCACAAGGTTGATAATAGCAACAATGTTGATAATATCGATAAAATTGAAAAATTTGAAAAAATTTGAAAAATTGAAAAATCAAAAAAGTTGAAAAAATAAAAAAAAACTGATAGTATTGATAGTATTTACAATGTTGATAATATTCACAATGTTGATAATATCGATAAAATTGAAAAAATTTGAAAAATTTGAAAAATTCAAAAAATTTGAAAAATTTGAAAAATTCAAAAAAATAAAAAAAATCGAAAAAACCGATAATATTAATAATATTCACAACGTTGATGACAGCAACAATGTTGATAATATCGATAAAATTGATAAAATTGGAACAATTTGAAAAATTGAAAAAATTTGAAAAATTGAACAAAATAAAAAAAATCGAAAAGCTGATAATATTGATAATATTCAAAATGTTGATAATATCGATAAAATTGAGAAAATTGAAAGAATTGGAAAAATTGGAAAAATTGAAAAAATTAAAAAAGTTGAAAAAATAAAAAGAAGCGGATAATATTGATAGTATTTACAATGTTGATAATATTCACAATGTTGATAATATCGATAAAGTTGATAAAATTGAAAAATTTGAAAAATTCAAAAAATTTGAAAAATTTGAAAAATTCAAAAAAATAAAAAAAATCGAAAAAACCGATAATATTAATAATATTCACAATGTTGATGATAGCAACAATGTTGATAATATCGATAAAATTGAAAAAATTGAAAAAATTGAGAAAATTGAGAAAATTGGAAAAATTGGAAAAATTGAAAAAATTAAAAAAGTTGAAAAAATAAAAAAAAACTAATAATATTGATAGCATTTACAATGTTGATAATATTCACAATTTTGATAATATCGATAAAATTGATAAAATTAAAAAATTTGAAAAATTTGAAAAATTGAAAAAAATAAAAAAAATCGAAAAGCTGATAATATTGATAATATTCACAAGGTTGATAATAGCAACAATGTTGATAATATCGATAAAATTGAAAAAATTGAAAAAATTTGAAAAATTGAAAAATCAAAAAAGTTGAAAAAATAAAAAAAAACTGATAGTATTGATAGTATTTACAATGTTGATAATATTCACAATGTTGATAATATCGATAAAATTGAAAAAATTTGAAAAATTTGAAAAATTCAAAAAATTTGAAAAATTTGAAAAATTCAAAAAAATAAAAAAAATCGAAAAAACCGATAATATTAATAATATTCACAACGTTGATGACAGCAACAATGTTGATAATATCGATAAAATTGATAAAATTGAAACAATTTGAAAAATTGAAAAAATTTGAAAAATTGAACAAAATAAAAAAAATCGAAAAGCTGATAATATTGATAATATTCAAAATGTTGATAATAGCAACAATGTTGATAATATCGATAAAATTGATAAAATTGATAAAATTTGAAAAATTTGACAAATTGAAAAAATTGAAAAAATCGATAAAACTGATAATATTGATAATATTGATAATATTCAAAATGTTGATAATATCGATAAAATTGAGAAAATTGAAAGAATTGGAAAAATTGGAAAAATTGAAAAAATTAAAAAAGTTGAAAAAATAAAAAGAAGCTGATAATATTGATAGTATTTACAATGTTGATAATTATTGGATTATGGGTAAATGATTATAGTCTGCTATTCAATTATTACTTCACTTTTATTAATGCTAGCTCGGAAGAACGTCTTTACTCTATGCAAACGCTTCTAGAAGTGAAGTTGACGCTCTGACTTCTATAAGGGAAAGCTAGCGTCCACTTAATACAAAAGAAAACTCTGCACCATGTTTATTACCCTGGCCTTCGACTCTAAAAAGTCACAGGCCCTTAGACCTGGTGGTGCCAGTATAATTCTAGCAAAGAAAGAAAACAGTGATTCTCAACGATTCATTTTTGTAAAGGATTATACATAAATAATCCAACACGCCCCCTCAAAAATGAATCGGTACTGTTTGTAATCTAACTCAATAAACATGTCACAAAGTTTGTTTGATTCCATAATGCTACTTTAATAAATTGTTATTTCTATTTAATTAGTAAAGAACTATTCTTCCTTGCCTTCTCTGGGGAACTACATATGACCCAACATTTGTTGCATGGATTAGGGAAACCCAGAAAAACCTAATCAGGTCATTTCGAATACTTAATTATACTTATATATATATATATATATATATATATATATATATAAAAAACTCAAAAATAATATGGAAATTTTTTAAATTAAACATTACTGAAGTCCCATCCTTGTTCGAAATTCCAAGAATTTAGCTGCTGGCAGTGACTTCGTAAATATGTCTGCTACCTGGCGTTCTGTACAGACAAATTCAAGTTTTATAACATTTTTCTCTATCTGTTCTCTAGAGAAATGATACTTGATATCAATATGCTTTGATCTTTTATGATTGCCTGGACTATTTGCTATATTTATACAACCATTATTGTCTTCATAAATTACAATCGGATCTGAAACATTTATGTTAATGCTAACTGCTAACGATTTTAACCAAAGAGCTTCTCTAACCGCTTCAAATAATGCCATATATTCTGCTTCAGTAGATGAAGCAGCTACCGATGCTTGCCTTTTTGTTGTCCAACAAATCGTACATCGTTCAAATAATTGAAATAAATATCCTGTAGTACTTTTCCTATCATTCTCATCATGACCTCCCCAATCAGCATCAACATAGCCACATATTATATTAGTATAATTACCTCTTGTATAATTCAATTTAACTTCTATCGAACCTTTGAGATATCTTAATATTCGCTTCAAATTCTGCCAAAGTTCTTTATTGGTTTTATTTGTGTACCTGCTTAAAATATTTACTGCAGCACACAAATCTGGTCGTGTACATACCATTAAGTACATTAAAGAACCAATTAAATGTCTACATGGAGCATCATACTTTTCATCAGAATTCAAGGCTATGTAATCTAGCTTAGTTGGGAGAGGTGTACTAGCAGCTTTACAATCTTGCATTTTAAATTTCTCTAAAACTGTTTTAATATAAACACTTTGATCTAAGGTTATTTTCTCATTACTCCTTTCAATTCGTATTCCTAAGAAAAATTTAATATCATTTAAATCCGTCATATGAAACTTACTCATTAGATAACCTTTAAAATTAACCATTGTTTCTTTACTAGCAGTCGCAATCATAAGATCATCCACATAAAGTACAACATATATATTTTCAAATATATTTCCTCTATCTAAAATATATATACAACGATCTACTGATGAGCTTCGAAAACCTTTTTCAACAAGACTTTCATCAAAGACTTCAAACCAACATCTTGCTGCCTGTTTTAAACCATACAGAGCTTTGTTTAATTTACAAACTTGATTTTCATTGCTCATAACTCCTTCAGGAACTTTCATATAAATTTCTTCCTTTAAAATACCATTTAAAAATGCTGTTTTAACATCCATATGATGTATTAACAAATTAAATTGATTCGCAAAAGCAATTACAAACCTGAAACTTGCTATTCTTGCAACTGGAGCAAAAGTTTCATTATAATCAGATAAATATTCTTGGCTAAAACCTCGTGCAACAAGACGCGCTTTGTATCTTAATGGATTTCCAAATTCATCATTCTTTATAGTAAATATCCATTTGCAATCTACAATATTTGTATTCTTTGGTCTCTCTACCAAAGTCCAAGTTTTATTTATTTTTAATGATTTTAACTCATCATTTATAGCTTGTTCCCATTTAACTTTATCATCTCTTGTTCTAATTTCATCAAATGAATTAGGAACACTACATACAAACGATTGCGCACACATAAGAAGATCATACTGTATACTATTTTCATCATATGAAATAGAAGGTTGTTGTTTAATCCTATCACTCCTTCTAGGTTCAAGTTTTGTCTTTACTACTGTTTTATCATTTTGAGGTGAAGACTCCTTTTGTGCATCTGTTTCTATTACAGATTTATTAGATTTATCATCTAATTTTTCTTCTGAACTTACTTTTAATCTCGACTTTAATACATTATCTGATTTATCATTATCAGATTTATGAGGCTCTTCGCTTACTTTTACTGATTTTGACTGTATGTCAGATGCATCAGTTTCCTCACGGGTTCTTTCATTAACTCTTTCAAGCCTCACCACCGGTCGAGTTTTTAAGTAATTTATTTCATCCACAATTACATCCCTAACTACAACAAATTTCCCATTTTCCACATCCCACACTTTATAACCATTCGGTTCATAACCAACTAGTATTCCTTTCCACGATTTTTCATCGAATTTAGTTTTTCTAGTTTTATTATGTACATAAATGGTAGAACCGAAAACCTTTAAATACTTTACTTTGGGCTTTTTACTATGCCACAATTCAAATGGTGTTTTATTTTCCTTCAAAGCTTTAGTCGGTGTCAAATTAATTAGATACGTAGCTGTGAGCACCGCTTCTCCCCAAAATACTTTATCTAAACTTGCACCACTTATCATTGTGCGTGCTTTTTCCGTTATGGTTCTGACCATACGCTCTGAAACACCGTTTAATTGAGGGGTTCGTGGAACTGTTAAATGATAACTTATACCTTTTTGCACACAGTAGTCCTTCATCTCATTTGATAAATATTCTCTGCCATTATCACAATACAAATTAACAATTTTTAAATTAAAGTGAGCTTCACTCTTATTAACAAAATCTTGAAAAACTGAAAATACATCTGATTTATACGTTATCAGGTATGTAACACAATAATGGCTATATTCATCAACAAATAACACAAAATAATTTTTATTATCTATAGTGGGTGGAGTGATAGGGCCGCAAACATCTGAATGTACAATAAATAATGGTTGTTTTATATGACTTTTATCTTTAACCCTTTGAAATGGTAATCTTGCTTGTTTACCATTAATACAAGCTTCGCATAAATTGTCATTAGGCACAATTTTATCAATGTACTCGACATCAACAACCATTTGTTTATTTTTTAACTCTACAAATTTCGATCTTCCTATGTGGCCTAAACGTCTATGCCATAATTCATAATTATTACTTGTAGTATTATGTGCTTGTAAATTGATATATCCTACCTTTTCCATATCAATTTTAAAATCAATTGCAGTTAAATTATTATATGGCTTACCAATCATCACAGCTTTACCGTCCTTTTTTACCTCGACTCCCTTTTCATCGAAGGTTACGGTCAGTCCAGCTTGCTGCATTTTCCTTACGGACAATAGATTATAGGGGACCTCAGCACAGTACAAGACATCTTCCAATGTCCCTTTTACTCCTAAATTGCTGATGACCTGCAGGTTTCCTCTTTTTGTTGCCTCGATGAACTCGCCGGTCTTTGCAATCGAAATCTTCACTGGTGGCTCCAATATAGTAAAACTTGAAAACAAATTGTCCTTGTTCAGCAAGTGGTCCGATGCCCCGGAATCCAAAACAAAAGTTAATTTTTCTTCGTCTTCAATCTCATGATCGCCAGCCATGAAGGCAAATCCTGATGATTCGTCAGTCACCATTGGTTCTGACACTTGAACGGCTTGGACAGTTCTTTTCCGCTCTGCCTTGTGTTGTAGGTTCCTCTGATAGTGGAAACAATCCTTTATTTTATGGCCTTTTCTTCCACAGTGGTGGCACTTTACCGTCGATGCAGTACTCTTAGGTTTCAAATTTTTATTTCTTTTATAACCATGTGGCTTTTTTATGCCACTTGCACTTCCAAAATTATTTTTATTATTTCCCATATTCTGTTGCTGATAAGCATGGAGTACCTTTTCGCTTGTTGAACGGCACTCCGTTCTTATTTTAACCTCGTGATCTAGCAATCTCGTTTTAACAAACGCTAATGTTAAATTATCCTCAGACAAAGTCTCAATCGCGGTGATAACACCATCGTAACTTGCTGGAAGTGTCAGTAGGAGATGCGACACTTTATCAGTCTCTTCCAGCTTAGCACCAGCTGCTAACAATTCAGTGATTAAATCATCAAACACTGTAAAATGTTTTACCAGCGAGGTATCACCTTGTAACTTTAAACTTAATAACTTCTTCCTTACAGCCAGCTGAGTCGCAAGACTCTTTCTCTCATATATCGCGTCTAAATTTTTCAAAACCTCACGCGCAGTACTTTCCTTCTTCGCAAAACCAAGGAAAGAATCCGACAGGTATTCAACAATTGTACCCTTTGCAATCCTTTCTGCCTTTTTCCAGTCCTCCGACAGGATTTCAGGAACTGGATTTTCAATGACTTCAATCACATCAAGTTCATTCAATAGCGCACGTATTCTCAACTTCCACACACTATATCTGTCTCCATCAAATGGTTTAATGTTTCTTTTAACCTTTGAATTTTCCATTATAAATTTTATTTGTTCTAAAACTGTTTATCAATAACTATAATCACTTACACGTCTTATTTATCACTAAGTATAGTCTGATTAATCACTTGTATAGTTAAACTTTATAATCTAACTTATTCACTACTTAGCACTTACTTAATTCTATTTAAAAAAACACACACAAAAAACAGTTAATAAAAAAAACGTAATCTGGGCCCATAACCTATTGGATTATGGGTAAATGATTATAGTCTGCTATTCAATTATTACTTCACTTTTATTAATGCTAGCTCGGAAGAACGTCTTTACTCTATGCAAACGCTTCTAGAAGTGAAGTTGACGCTCTGACTTCTATAAGGGAAAGCTAGCGTCCACTTAATACAAAAGAAAACTCTGCACCATGTTTATTACCCTGGCCTTCGACTCTAAAAAGTCACAGGCCCTTAGACCTGGTGGTGCCAGTATAATTCTAGCAAAGAAAGAAAACAGTGATTCTCAACGATTCATTTTTGTAAAGGATTATACATAAATAATCCAACAATAATATTCACAATTTTGATAATATCGATAAAATTGATAAAATTAAAAAATTTGAAAAATTTGAAAAATTGAAAAAATTGAAAAAATCGATAAAACCGATAATATTAATAATATTTAAAATGTTGATAATAGCAACAATGTTGATAATATCGATAAAATTTGAAAAATTGAAAAAAATAAAAAAAATCGAAAAGCTGATAATATTGATAATATTGATTATATTCACAATGTTAATAATAGCAACAATGTTGATAATATCGATAAAATGGAAAAAATTGAAAAAATTTGAAAAATTTGAAAAATTCGAAACATTGAAAAAATCGATAAAACCGATAATATTAATAATATTCACAATGTTGATAATATCGATAAAATTGAGAAAATTGAAAGAATTGGAAAAATTGGAAAAATTGAAAAAATTAAAAAAGTTGAAAAAATACAAAAAAGCTGACAATATTGATAGTATTTACAATGTTGATAATATTCACAATGTTGATAATATCGATAAAGTTGATAAAATTGAAAAATTTGAAAAATTCAAAAAATTCAAAAAATTTGAAAAATTCAAAAAAATAAAAAAAATCGAAAAAAACCGATAATATTAATAATATTCAAAAGGTTGATAATAGCAACAATGTTGATAATATCGATAAAATTGAAAAAATTGAAAAAATTGAGAAAATTGAGAAAATTGGAAAAATTGGAAAAATTGAAAAAATTAAAAAAGTTGAAAAAATAAAAAAAAACTAATAATATTGATAGCATTTACAATGTTGATAATATTCACAATTTTGATAATATCGATAAAATTGATAAAATTAAAAAATTTGAAAAATTTGAAAAATTGAAAAAAATAAAAAAAATCGAAAAGCTGATAATATTGATAATATTCACAAGGTTGATAATAGCAACAATGTTGATAATATCGATAAAATTGAAAAAATTGAAAAATCAAAAAAGTTGAAAAAATAAAAAAAAACTGATAGTATTGATAGTATTTACAATGTTGATAATATTCACAATGTTGATAATATCGATAAAATTGAAAAAATTTGAAAAATTCAAAAAAATAAAAAAAATCGAAAAAACCGATAATATTAATAATATTCACAACGTTGATGACAGCAACAATGTTGATAATATCGATAAAATTGATAAAATTGAAACAATTTGAAAAATTGAAAAAATTTGAAAAATTGAACAAAATAAAAAAAATCGAAAAGCTGATAATATTAATAATATTCACAATGTTGATGATAGCAACAATGTTGATAATATCGATAAAATTGAAAAAATTTGAAAAAATTTGAAAAATTTGAAAAATTCGAAACATTGAAAAAATCGATAAAACCGATAATATTAATAATATTCACAATGTTGATAATATCGATAAAATTGATAAAATTGATAAAATTTGAAAAATTTGACAAATTCAAAAAATTGAAAAAATTGATAAAACTGATAACATTGATAATATTGATAATATTCAAAATGTTGATAATATCGATAAAATTTGAAAAATTGAAAAAAATAAAAAAAATCGAAAAGCTGATAATATTGATAATATTCAAAATGTTGATAATATCGATAAAATTGAGAAAATTGAAAGAATTGGAAAAATTGGAAAAATTGAAAAAATTAAAAAAGTTGAAAAAATAAAAAGAAGCTGATAATATTGATAGTATTTACAATGTTGATAATATTCACAATGTTGATAATATCGATAAAGTTGATAAAATTGAAAAATTTGAAAAATTCAAAAAATTTGAAAAATTTGAAAAATTCAAAAAAATAAAAAAAATCGAAAAAACCGATAATATTAATAATATTCACAACGTTGATGACAGCAACAATGTTGATAATATCGATAAAATTGATAAAATTGAAACAATTTGAAAAATTGAAAAAATTTGAAAAATTGAACAAAATAAAAAAAATCGAAAAGCTGATAATATTGATAATATTCAAAATGTTGATAATAGCAACAATGTTGATAATATCGATAAAATTGATAAAATTTGAAAAATTTGACAAATTGAAAAAATTGAAAAAATCGATAAAACTGATAATATTGATAATATTGATAATATTCAAAATGTTGATAATATCGATAAAATTGAGAAAATTCAAAGAATTGGAAAAATTGGAAAAATTGAAAAAATTAAAAAAGTTGAAAAAATAAAAAGAAGCTGATAATATTGATAGTATTTACAATGTTGATAATATTCACAATTTTGATAATATCGATAAAATTGATAAAATTAAAAAATTTGAAAAATTTGAAAAATTGAAAAAATTGAAAAAATCGATAAAACCGATAATATTAATAATATTTAAAATGTTGATAATAGCAACAATGTTGATAATATCGATAAAATTTGAAAAATTGAAAAAAATAAAAAAAATCGAAAAGCTGATAATATTGATAATATTGATTATATTCACAATGTTAATAATAGCAACAATGTTGATAATATCGATAAAATGGAAAAAATTGAAAAAATTTGAAAAATTTGAAAAATTCGAAACATTGAAAAAATCGATAAAACCGATAATATTAATAATATTCACAATGTTGATAATATCGATAAAATTGAGAAAATTGAAAGAATTGGAAAAATTGGAAAAATTGAAAAAATTAAAAAAGTTGAAAAAATACAAAAAAGCTGACAATATTGATAGTATTTACAATGTTGATAATATTCACAATGTTGATAATATCGATAAAGTTGATAAAATTGAAAAATTTGAAAAATTCAAAAAATTCAAAAAATTTGAAAAATTCAAAAAAATAAAAAAAATCGAAAAAAACCGATAATATTAATAATATTCAAAAGGTTGATAATAGCAACAATGTTGATAATATCGATAAAATTGAAAAAATTGAAAAAATTGAGAAAATTGAGAAAATTGGAAAAATTGGAAAAATTGAAAAAATTAAAAAAGTTGAAAAAATAAAAAAAAACTAATAATATTGATAGCATTTACAATGTTGATAATATTCACAATTTTGATAATATCGATAAAATTGATAAAATTAAAAAATTTGAAAAATTTGAAAAATTGAAAAAAATAAAAAAAATCGAAAAGCTGATAATATTGATAATATTCACAAGGTTGATAATAGCAACAATGTTGATAATATCGATAAAATTGAAAAAATTGAAAAATCAAAAAA
>CAMAOD020000128.1:0-95000 GCA_945859595.2 Megachile willughbiella
GAGACAGAGACAGAGACAGAGACAGAGACAGAGACAGGGACAGAAACAGAGACAGAGACAGAGACAGAGACAGAAACAGAGACAGAGGCAGAGACAGAGACAGAGACAGAGACACAGACAGAGACAGAGACAGAGACGGAGACAAAGACCGAGACGGAGACAGTGACGGAAACAGAGGCAGAGACAGGGCCAGGGACAGAGACGGAGACAGGGACAGAGGGAGAGACAGCGACAGAGACAGAGACAGAGACAGAGACAGAGGCAGAGGCAGAGGCAGAGACAGAGAAAGAGACGGAGACAGAGACAGAGACAGAGACAGAGGCGCAGACGGAGACAGGGACAGAGACATAGACAGGGACAGCGACAGAGTCAGAGGCAGAGATAGACACAGAGACAGAGACAGAGACAGAGACAAAGACAGAGACGGAGACAGAGACAGAGACAGAGACAAAGACAGAGACAGAGACAGAGACAGAGACAGAGACAGAGGCAGAGACAGAGACAGAGACAGAGACAGAGACAGAGACAGAGACAGAGACAGAGACAGAGACAGAGACAGAGACAGAGACAGAGACAGAGACGGAGACAAAGACCGAGACAGAGGCAGAGACACAGACAGAGACAGAGACAGAGACAGAGACAGAGACAGAGACAGAAACAGAGACAGAGACAGAGACAGAAACAGAGACAGAGACAGAGACAGAGACAGAGACAGAGACAGAGACAGAGACAGAGACAGAGGCAGAGACAGAGACAGAGACAGAGACAGAGACAGAGACAGAGACAGAGACAGAGACAGAGACAGAGACAGAGACAGAGACATAGACGGACATAGAGACGGAGACAGAGACGGAGACAAAGACCGAGACAGAGACAGAGACGGAGACAGAGGCAGAGACAGAGACAGAGACAGAGACAGAGACAGAGACAGAGACAGAGACATAGACGGAGATAGAGACAGAGACAGAGACAGAGACGGAGACAGAGACGGAGACAAAGACCGAGACAGAGACAGAGACGGAGACGGAGGCAGAGACGGAGACAGAGACAGAGACAGAGACAGAGACAGAGACAGAGACAGAGACAGAGACAGCGACAGAGACAGAGATAGAGACAGAGACAGAGACAGAGGCAGAGACAGAGACAGAGACAGAGACAGAGACAGAGACAGAGACAGAGACAGAGACAGAGACAGAGACAGAGACAGAGACAGAGACAGAGACAGAGACAGAGACGGAGACAAAGACCGAGACAGAGGCAGAGACACAGACAGTGACAGAGACAGAGACAGAGACAGAAACAGAAACAGAGACAGAGACAGAGACAGAAACAGAGACAGAGACAGAGACAGAGACAGAGACAGAGACAGAGGCAGAGACAGAGACAGAGACAGAGACAGAGATAGAGACAGAGACAGAGACAGAGGCAGAGACAGAGACAGAGACAGAGACAGAGACAGAGACAGAGACAGAGACAGAGACAGAGACAGAGACAGAGACAGAGACAGAGACAGAGACAGAGACATAGACGGAGATAGAGACAGAGACAGAGACAGAGACGGAGACAGAGACGGAGATGAAGACCGAGACAGAGACAGAGACGGAGACAGAGGCACAGACAGAGCCAGGGACAGAGACGGAGACAGAGACAGAGGGAGAGACAGCGAGAGAGGCAGAGACAGAAACAGAGACAGAAACAGATACGGAGACAGAGGCAGAGGAAGAGACAGAGACAGAGACAGAGACGGAGACAGAGACAGAGACAGAGACTGAGGCAGAGACTGAGACAGACACAGAGACAGAGACAGAGACAGAGACAGAGACAGAGACAGAGACAGAAACAGAGACAGAGACAGAGACAGAGACAGAGACAGAGACAGAGACAGAGACAGAGACAGAGACGCAGACGGAGACAGATGCAGAAACAGAGACAGGGACATAGACAGGGACAGCGACAGAGTCAGAGGCAGAGACAGAGACAGAGACAGAGACAGAGACAGAGACAGAGACAGAGACAGAGACAGAGACAGTGGGAGAGACACAGACAGAGACAGAGACAGAGACAGAGACACAGACAGAGACAGAGACAGAGACAGAGACAGAGACAGGGACAGAAACAGAGACAGAGACAGAGACAGAGACAGAAACAGAGACAGAGACAGAGACAGAGACAGAGACAGAGACAGAGACAGAGGCAGAGACAGAAACAGAAACAGAGACAGAGACAGAGACAGAGACAGAAACAGAGACAGAGACAGAGACTGAGACAGAGACAGAGACAGAGACAGAGACAGAGACAGAGACAGAGACAGAGACAGAGACAGAGACAGAGACAGAGACAGAGACAGAGACAGAGACAGAGACAGAGACAGAGACAGAGACAGAGACAGAGACAGAGACAGAGACAGAGACAGAGACAGAGACGGAGACAAAGACCGAGACAGAGGCAGAGACACAGACAGAGACAGAGACAGAGACAGAGACAGAGACAGGGACAGAAACAGAGACAGAGACAGAGACAGAGACAGAGACAGAAACAGAGACAGAGACAGAGACAGAGACAGAGACAGAGACAGAGACAGAGACGGAGACAAAGGCCGAGACGGAGACAGTGACGGAGACAGAGGCAGAGACAGGGCCAGGGACAGAGACGGAGACAGGGACAGAGGGAGAGACAGCGACAGAGACAGAGACAGAGACAGAGGCAGAGGCAGAGGCAGAGACAGAGAAAGAGACGGAGACAGAGACAGAGACAGAGACAGAGGCGCAGACGGAGACAGAGACAGAGACATAGACAGGGACAGCGACAGAGTCAGAGGCAGAGATAGACACAGAGACAGAGACAGAGACTGAGACAAAGACAGAGACAGAGACAGAGACAGAGACAGAGACAGAGACAGAGACAGAGACAGAGACAGAGACAGAGACAGAGACAGAGACAGAGACAGAGACAGAGACAGAGACAGAGACAGAGACAGAGACAGAGACAGAGACAGAGACAGAGACAGAGACAGAGACAGAGACAGAGACAGAGACAGAGACAGAGACAGAGACAGAGACAGAGACAGAGGCAGAGACAGAGCCAGAGACAGAGACGGAGACAAAGACCGAGACGGAGACAGAGACGGAGACAGAGGCAGAGACAGAGACAGAGACAGAGACAGAGACGGAGATAGAGACAGAGACAGAGACAGGGACGGAGACAGAGGCAGAGACAGAGCCAGAGACAGAGACAGAGACAGAGTCAGAGACAGAGACAGAGACAGAGACAGAGACAGAGACAGAGACAGAGACAGAGACGGAGACAAAGACCGAGACAGAGGCAGAGACACAGACAGAGACAGAGACAGAGACAGAGACAGAGACAGGGACAGAAACAGAGACAGAGACAGAGACAGAGACAGAGACAGAAACAGAGACAGAGGCAGAGACAGAGACAGAGACAGAGACACAGACAGAGACAGAGACGGAGACAAAGACCGAGACGGAGACAGTGACGGAAACAGAGGCAGAGACAGGGCCAGGGACAGAGACGGAGACAGGGACAGAGGGAGAGACAGCGACAGAGACAGAGACAGAGACAGAGACAGAGGCAGAGGCAGAGGCAGAGACAGAGAAAGAGACGGAGACAGAGACAGAGACAGAGACAGAGGCGCAGACGGAGACAGGGACAGAGACATAGACAGGGACAGCGACAGAGTCAGAGGCAGAGATAGACACAGAGACAGAGACAGAGACAGAAACAGAGACAGAGACAGAGACAGAGACAGAGACAGAGGCAGAGACAGAGACAGAGACAGAGACAGAGACAGAGACAGAGACAGAGACAGAGACAGAGACATAGACGGACATAGAGACAGAGACAGAGACAGAGACGGAGACAGAGACGGAGACAAAGACCGAGACAGAGACAGAGACGGAGACAGAGGCAGAGACAGAGACGGAGACAGAGGCAGAGACAGAGACAGAGACGGAGATAAAGACCGAGACAGAGGCAGAGACACAGACAGAGACAGAGACAGAGACAGAGACAGAAACAGAAACAGAGACAGAGACAGAGACAGAGACAGAAACAGAGACAGAGACAGAGACAGAGACAGAGACAGAGACAGAGACAGAGACAGAGACAGAGACAGAGACAGAGACAGAGACAGAGACAGAGACAGAGACAGAGACAGAGACAGAGACAGAGACAGAGACAGAGACAGAGACAGAGATAGAGACAGAGACAGAGACAGAGGCAGAGACAGAGACAGAGACAGAGACAGAGACAGAGACAGAGACAGAGACAGAGACAGAGACAGAGACGGAGACAAAGACCGAGACAGAGGCAGAGACACAGACAGTGACAGAGACAGAGACAGAGACAGAAACAGAAACAGAGACAGAGACAGAGACAGAAACAGAGACAGAGACAGAGACAGAGACAGAGACAGAGACAGAGATATAGACAGAGACAGAGACAGAGGCAGAGACAGAGACAGAGACAGAGACAGAGACAGAGACAGAGACAGAGACAGAGACAGAGACAGAGACAGAGACGGAGACAGAGACGGAGATGAAGACCGAGACAGAGACAGAGACGGAGACAGAGGCACAGACAGAGCCAGGGACAGAGACGGAGACAGAGACAGAGGGAGAGACAGCGAGAGAGGCAGAGACAGAAACAGAGACAGAAACAGATACGGAGACAGAGGCAGAGGAAGAGACAGAGACAGAGACAGAGACGGAGACAGAGACAGAGACAGAGACTGAGGCAGAGACTGAGACAGACACAGAGACAGAGACAGAGACAGAGACAGAGACAGAGACAGAGACAGAGACAGAAACAGAGACAGAGACAGAGACAGAGACAGAGACAGAGACAGAGACAGAGACAGAGACGCAGACGGAGACAGATGCAGAAACAGAGACAGGGACATAGACAGGGACAGCGACAGAGTCAGAGGCAGAGACAGAGACAGAGACAGAGACAGAGACAGAGACAGAGGCAGAGACAGAGACAGAGACAGAGACAGTGGGAGAGACACAGACAGAGACAGAGACAGAGACAGAGACACAGACAGAGACAGAGACAGAGACAGAGACAGAGACAGGGACAGAAACAGAGACAGAGACAGAGACAGAAACAGAGACAGAGACAGAGACAGAGACAGAGACAGAGACAGAGACAGAGACAGAGACAGAGACAGAAACAGAAACAGAGACAGAGACAGAGACAGAGACAGAGACAGAGACAGAGACAGAGACAGAGACAGAGACAGAGACAGAGACAGAGACAGAGACAGAGACAGAGACAGAGACAGAGACTGAGACAGAGACAGAGACAGAGACAGAGACAGAGACAGAGACAGAGACAGATGCAGAGACAGAGACAGAGACAGAGACAGAGACAGAGACAGAGACAGAGACAGAGACAGAGACAGAGACAGAGACAGAGACAGAGACAGAGACAGAGACAGAGACAGAGACAGAGACAGAGACAGAGACAGAGATAGAGACAGAGACAGAGACAGAGGCAGAGACAGAGACAGAGACAGAGACAGAGACAGAGACAGAGACAGAGACAGAGACAGAGACGGAGACAAAGACCGAGACAGAGGCAGAGACACAGACAGTGACAGAGACAGAGACAGAGACAGAAACAGAAACAGAGACAGAGACAGAGACAGAAACAGAGACAGAGACAGAGACAGAGACAGAGACAGAGACAGAGACAGAGACAGAGACAGAGACAGAGGCAGAGACAGAGACAGAGACAGAGACAGAGATAGAGACAGAGACAGAGACAGAGGCAGAGACAGAGACAGAGACAGAGACAGAGACAGAGACAGAGACAGAGACAGAGACAGAGACAGAGACAGAGACAGAGACGGAGACAGAGACGGAGATGAAGACCGAGACAGAGACAGAGACGGAGACAGAGGCACAGACAGAGCCAGGGACAGAGACGGAGACAGAGACAGAGGGAGAGACAGCGAGAGAGGCAGAGACAGAAACAGAGACAGAAACAGATACGGAGACAGAGGCAGAGGAAGAGACAGAGACAGAGACAGAGACGGAGACAGAGACAGAGACAGAGACTGAGGCAGAGACTGAGACAGACACAGAGACAGAGACAGAGACAGAGACAGAGACAGAGACAGAGACAGAGACAGAGACAGAGACAGAAACAGAGACAGAGACAGAGACAGAGACAGAGACAGAGACAGAGACAGAGACAGAGACAGAGACGCAGACGGAGACAGATGCAGAAACAGAGACAGGGACATAGACAGGGACAGCGACAGAGTCAGAGGCAGAGACAGAGACAGAGACAGAGACAGAGACAGAGGCAGAGACAGAGACAGAGACAGAGACAGTGGGAGAGACACAGACAGAGACAGAGACAGAGACAGAGACACAGACAGAGACAGAGACAGAGACAGAGACAGAGACAGAGACAGAGACAGAGACAGGGACAGAAACAGAGACAGAGACAGAGACAGAAACAGAGACAGAGACAGAGACAGAGACAGAGACAGAGACAGAGACAGAGACAGAGACAGAGACAGAGACAGAAACAGAAACAGAGACAGAGACAGAGACAGAAACAGAGACAGAGACAGAGACTGAGACAGAGACAGAGACAGAGACAGAGACAGAGACAGAGACAGAGACAGATGCAGAGACAGAGACAGAGACAGAGACAGAGACAGAGACAGAGACAGAGACAGAGACAGAGACAGAGACAGAGACAGAGACAGAGACAGAGACAGAGACAGAGACAGAGACAGAGACAGAGACAGAGACGGAGACAAAGACCGAGACAGAGGCAGAGACACAGACAGAGACAGAGACAGAGACAGAGACAGAGACAGAGACAGGGACAGAAACAGAGACAGAGACAGAGACAGAGACAGAAACAGAGACAGAGACAGAGACAGAGACAGAGACAGAGACAGAGACAGAGACGGAGACAAAGGCCGAGACGGAGACAGTGACGGAGACAGAGGCAGAGACAGGGCCAGGGACAGAGACGGAGACAGGGACAGAGGGAGAGACAGCGACAGAGACAGAGACAGAGACAGAGGCAGAGGCAGAGGCAGAGACAGAGAAAGAGACGGAGACAGAGACAGAGACAGAGACAGAGGCGCAGACGGAGACAGAGACAGAGACATAGACAGGGACAGCGACAGAGTCAGAGGCAGAGATAGACACAGAGACAGAGACAGAGACAGAGACAGAGACAGAGACAGAGACAGAGACAGAGACAGAGACAGAGACAGAGACAGAGACAGAGACAGAGATAGAGACAGAGACAGAGACAGAGGCAGAGACAGAGACAGAGACAGAGACAGAGACAGAGACAGAGACAGAGACAGAGACAGAGACGGAGACAGAGACGGAGATGAAGACCGAGACAGAGACAGAGACGGAGACAGAGGCACAGACAGAGCCAGGGACAGAGACGGAGACAGAGACAGAGGGAGAGACAGCGAGAGAGGCAGAGACAGAAACAGAGACAGAAACAGATACGGAGACAGAGGCAGAGGAAGAGACAGAGACAGAGACAGAGACGGAGACAGAGACAGAGACAGAGACTGAGGCAGAGACTGAGACAGACACAGAGACAGAGACAGAGACAGAGACAGAGACAGAGACAGAGACAGAGACAGAAACAGAGACAGAGACAGAGACAGAGACAGAGACAGAGACAGAGACAGAGACAGAGACAGAGACGCAGACGGAGACAGATGCAGAAACAGAGACAGGGACATAGACAGGGACAGCGACAGAGTCAGAGGCAGAGACAGAGACAGAGACAGAGACAGAGACAGAGACAGAAACAGAGACAGAGACAGAGACAGAGACAGTGGGAGAGACACAGACAGAGACAGAGACAGAGACAGAGACACAGACAGAGACAGAGACAGAGACAGAGACAGAGACAGGGACAGAAACAGAGACAGAGACAGAGACAGAGACAGAAACAGAGACAGAGACAGAGACAGAGACAGAGACAGAGACAGAGACAGAGGCAGAGACAGAAACAGAAACAGAGACAGAGACAGAGACAGAGACAGAAACAGAGACAGAGACAGAGACTGAGACAGAGACAGAGACAGAGACAGAGACAGAGACAGAGACAGAGACAGAGACAGAGACAGAGACAGAGACAGAGACAGAGACAGAGACAGAGACAGAGACAGAGACAGAGACAGAGACAGAGACAGAGACAGAGACAGAGACAGAGACAGAGACAGAGACAGAGACGGAGACAAAGACCGAGACAGAGGCAGAGACACAGACAGAGACAGAGACAGAGACAGAGACAGAGACAGGGACAGAAACAGAGACAGAGACAGAGACAGAGACAGAAACAGAGACAGAGACAGAGACAGAGACAGAGACAGAGACAGAGACAGAGACGGAGACAAAGGCCGAGACGGAGACAGTGACGGAGACAGAGGCAGAGACAGGGCCAGGGACAGAGACGGAGACAGGGACAGAGGGAGAGACAGCGACAGAGACAGAGACAGAGACAGAGGCAGAGGCAGAGGCAGAGACAGAGAAAGAGACGGAGACAGAGACAGAGACAGAGACAGAGGCGCAGACGGAGACAGAGACAGAGACATAGACAGGGACAGCGACAGAGTCAGAGGCAGAGATAGACACAGAGACAGAGACAGAGACTGAGACAAAGACAGAGACAGAGACAGAGACAGAGACAGAGACAGAGACAGAGACAGAGACAGAGACAGAGACAGAGACAGAGACAGAGACAGAGACAGAGACAGAGACAGAGACAGAGCTAGAGACAGAGACGGAGACAGAGGCAGAGACAGAGACAGTGGGAGGGACAGAGACGGAGACAAAGACCGAGACAGAGACAGAGACAGAGACTGAGACAGAGACAGAGACAGAGACAGAGACAGAGACAGAGACAGAGACAGAGACAGAGACAGAGACAGAGACAGAGACAGAGACAGAGACAGAGACAGAGACAGAGACAGAGACAGAGACAGAGACAGAGACAGAGACAGAGACAGACACAGAGACAGAGACAGAGACAGAGACAGAGACATAGACGGACATAGAGACAGAGACAGAGACAGAGACGGAGACAGAGACGGAGACAAAGACCGAGACAGAGACAGAGACGGAGACAGAGGCAGAGACAGAGCCAGGGACAGAGACGGAGACAGAGACAGAGGGAGAGACAGCGAGAGAGACGGAGACAGAAACGGAGACAGAGACAGATACGGAGACAGAGACAGAGACAGAGACGGAGACAGAGACAGAGACAGAGACAGAGACAGAGACAGAGACAGAGACAGAGACTGACACAGAGACAGAGACAGAGACAGAGACATAGACGGACATAGAGACAGAGACAGAGACAGAGACGGAGACAGAGACGGAGACAAAGACCGAGACAGAGACAGAGACGGAGACAGAGGCAGAGACAGAGACGGAGACAGAGGCAGAGACAGAGACAGAGACGGAGATAAAGACCGAGACAGAGGCAGAGACACAGACAGAGACAGAGACAGAGACAGAGACAGAAACAGAAACAGAGACAGAGACAGAGACAGAGACAGAAACAGAGACAGAGACAGAGACAGAGACAGAGACAGAGACAGAGACAGAGACAGAGACAGAGACAGAGACAGAGACAGAGACAGAGACAGAGACAGAGACAGAGACAGAGACAGAGACAGAGACAGAGACAGAGACAGAGACAGAGATAGAGACAGAGACAGAGACAGAGGCAGAGACAGAGACAGAGACAGAGACAGAGACAGAGACAGAGACAGAGACAGAGACAGAGACAGAGACGGAGACAAAGACCGAGACAGAGGCAGAGACACAGACAGTGACAGAGACAGAGACAGAGACAGAAACAGAAACAGAGACAGAGACAGAGACAGAAACAGAGACAGAGACAGAGACAGAGACAGAGACAGAGACAGAGATATAGACAGAGACAGAGACAGAGGCAGAGACAGAGACAGAGACAGAGACAGAGACAGAGACAGAGACAGAGACAGAGACAGAGACAGAGACAGAGACGGAGACAGAGACGGAGATGAAGACCGAGACAGAGACAGAGACGGAGACAGAGGCACAGACAGAGCCAGGGACAGAGACGGAGACAGAGACAGAGGGAGAGACAGCGAGAGAGGCAGAGACAGAAACAGAGACAGAAACAGATACGGAGACAGAGGCAGAGGAAGAGACAGAGACAGAGACAGAGACGGAGACAGAGACAGAGACAGAGACTGAGGCAGAGACTGAGACAGACACAGAGACAGAGACAGAGACAGAGACAGAGACAGAGACAGAGACAGAGACAGAAACAGAGACAGAGACAGAGACAGAGACAGAGACAGAGACAGAGACAGAGACAGAGACGCAGACGGAGACAGATGCAGAAACAGAGACAGGGACATAGACAGGGACAGCGACAGAGTCAGAGGCAGAGACAGAGACAGAGACAGAGACAGAGACAGAGACAGAGGCAGAGACAGAGACAGAGACAGAGACAGTGGGAGAGACACAGACAGAGACAGAGACAGAGACAGAGACACAGACAGAGACAGAGACAGAGACAGAGACAGAGACAGGGACAGAAACAGAGACAGAGACAGAGACAGAAACAGAGACAGAGACAGAGACAGAGACAGAGACAGAGACAGAGACAGAGACAGAGACAGAGACAGAAACAGAAACAGAGACAGAGACAGAGACAGAGACAGAGACAGAGACAGAGACAGAGACAGAGACAGAGACAGAGACAGAGACAGAGACAGAGACAGAGACAGAGACAGAGACAGAGACTGAGACAGAGACAGAGACAGAGACAGAGACAGAGACAGAGACAGAGACAGATGCAGAGACAGAGACAGAGACAGAGACAGAGACAGAGACAGAGACAGAGACAGAGACAGAGACAGAGACAGAGACAGAGACAGAGACAGAGACAGAGACAGAGACAGAGACAGAGACAGAGACAGAGACAGAGATAGAGACAGAGACAGAGACAGAGGCAGAGACAGAGACAGAGACAGAGACAGAGACAGAGACAGAGACAGAGACAGAGACAGAGACGGAGACAAAGACCGAGACAGAGGCAGAGACACAGACAGTGACAGAGACAGAGACAGAGACAGAAACAGAAACAGAGACAGAGACAGAGACAGAAACAGAGACAGAGACAGAGACAGAGACAGAGACAGAGACAGAGACAGAGACAGAGACAGAGACAGAGGCAGAGACAGAGACAGAGACAGAGACAGAGATAGAGACAGAGACAGAGACAGAGGCAGAGACAGAGACAGAGACAGAGACAGAGACAGAGACAGAGACAGAGACAGAGACAGAGACAGAGACAGAGACGGAGACAGAGACGGAGATGAAGACCGAGACAGAGACAGAGACGGAGACAGAGGCACAGACAGAGCCAGGGACAGAGACGGAGACAGAGACAGAGGGAGAGACAGCGAGAGAGGCAGAGACAGAAACAGAGACAGAAACAGATACGGAGACAGAGGCAGAGGAAGAGACAGAGACAGAGACAGAGACGGAGACAGAGACAGAGACAGAGACTGAGGCAGAGACTGAGACAGACACAGAGACAGAGACAGAGAGAGAGACAGAGACAGAGACAGAGACAGAGACAGAGACAGAGACAGAAACAGAGACAGAGACAGAGACAGAGACAGAGACAGAGACAGAGACAGAGACAGAGACAGAGACGCAGACGGAGACAGATGCAGAAACAGAGACAGGGACATAGACAGGGACAGCGACAGAGTCAGAGGCAGAGACAGAGACAGAGACAGAGACAGAGACAGAGGCAGAGACAGAGACAGAGACAGAGACAGTGGGAGAGACACAGACAGAGACAGAGACAGAGACAGAGACACAGACAGAGACAGAGACAGAGACAGAGACAGAGACAGAGACAGAGACAGAGACAGGGACAGAAACAGAGACAGAGACAGAGACAGAAACAGAGACAGAGACAGAGACAGAGACAGAGACAGAGACAGAGACAGAGACAGAGACAGAGACAGAGACAGAAACAGAAACAGAGACAGAGACAGAGACAGAAACAGAGACAGAGACAGAGACTGAGACAGAGACAGAGACAGAGACAGAGACAGAGACAGAGACAGAGACAGATGCAGAGACAGAGACAGAGACAGAGACAGAGACAGAGACAGAGACAGAGACAGAGACAGAGACAGAGACAGAGACAGAGACAGAGACAGAGACAGAGACAGAGACAGAGACAGAGACAGAGACAGAGACAGAGACGGAGACAAAGACCGAGACAGAGGCAGAGACACAGACAGAGACAGAGACAGAGACAGAGACAGAGACAGGGACAGAAACAGAGACAGAGACAGAGACAGAGACAGAAACAGAGACAGAGACAGAGACAGAGACAGAGACAGAGACAGAGACAGAGACGGAGACAAAGGCCGAGACGGAGACAGTGACGGAGACAGAGGCAGAGACAGGGCCAGGGACAGAGACGGAGACAGGGACAGAGGGAGAGACAGCGACAGAGACAGAGACAGAGACAGAGGCAGAGGCAGAGGCAGAGACAGAGAAAGAGACGGAGACAGAGACAGAGACAGAGACAGAGGCGCAGACGGAGACAGAGACAGAGACATAGACAGGGACAGCGACAGAGTCAGAGGCAGAGATAGACACAGAGACAGAGACAGAGACAGAGACAGAGACAGAGACAGAGACAGAGACAGAGACAGAGACAGAGACAGAGACAGAGACAGAGACAGAGACAGAGATAGAGACAGAGACAGAGACAGAGGCAGAGACAGAGACAGAGACAGAGACAGAGACAGAGACAGAGACAGAGACAGAGACAGAGACGGAGACAGAGACGGAGATGAAGACCGAGACAGAGACAGAGACGGAGACAGAGGCACAGACAGAGCCAGGGACAGAGACGGAGACAGAGACAGAGGGAGAGACAGCGAGAGAGGCAGAGACAGAAACAGAGACAGAAACAGATACGGAGACAGAGGCAGAGGAAGAGACAGAGACAGAGACAGAGACGGAGACAGAGACAGAGACAGAGACTGAGGCAGAGACTGAGACAGACACAGAGACAGAGACAGAGACAGAGACAGAGACAGAGACAGAGACAGAGACAGAGACAGAAACAGAGACAGAGACAGAGACAGAGACAGAGACAGAGACAGAGACAGAGACAGAGGCAGAGACGCAGACGGAGACAGATGCAGAAACAGAGACAGGGACATAGACAGGGACAGCGACAGAGTCAGAGGCAGAGACAGAGACAGAGACAGAGACAGAGACAGAGACAGAAACAGAGACAGAGACAGAGACAGAGACAGTGGGAGAGACACAGACAGAGACAGAGACAGAGACAGAGACACAGACAGAGACAGAGACAGAGACAGAGACAGAGACAGGGACAGAAACAGAGACAGAGACAGAGACAGAGACAGAAACAGAGACAGAGACAGAGACAGAGACAGAGACAGAGACAGAGACAGAGGCAGAGACAGAAACAGAAACAGAGACAGAGACAGAGACAGAGACAGAAACAGAGACAGAGACAGAGACTGAGACAGAGACAGAGACAGAGACAGAGACAGAGACAGAGACAGAGACAGAGACAGAGACAGAGACAGAGACAGAGACAGAGACAGAGACAGAGACAGAGACAGAGACAGAGACAGAGACAGAGACAGAGACAGAGACAGAGACAGAGACAGAGACAGAGACGGAGACAAAGACCGAGACAGAGGCAGAGACACAGACAGAGACAGAGACAGAGACAGAGACAGAGACAGGGACAGAAACAGAGACAGAGACAGAGACAGAGACAGAAACAGAGACAGAGACAGAGACAGAGACAGAGACAGAGACAGAGACAGAGACGGAGACAAAGGCCGAGACGGAGACAGTGACGGAGACAGAGGCAGAGACAGGGCCAGGGACAGAGACGGAGACAGGGACAGAGGGAGAGACAGCGACAGAGACAGAGACAGAGACAGAGGCAGAGGCAGAGGCAGAGACAGAGAAAGAGACGGAGACAGAGACAGAGACAGAGACAGAGGCGCAGACGGAGACAGAGACAGAGACATAGACAGGGACAGCGACAGAGTCAGAGGCAGAGATAGACACAGAGACAGAGACAGAGACTGAGACAAAGACAGAGACAGAGACAGAGACAGAGACAGAGACAGAGACAGAGACAGAGACAGAGACAGAGACAGAGACAGAGACAGAGACAGAGACAGAGACAGAGACAGAGACAGAGACAGAGACAGAGACGGAGACAGAGGCAGAGACAGAGACAGTGGGAGGGACAGAGACGGAGACAAAGACCGAGACAGAGACAGAGACAGAGACTGAGACAGAGACAGAGACAGAGACAGAGACAGAGACAGAGACAGAGACAGAGACAGAGACAGAGACAGAGACAGAGACAGAGACAGAGACAGAGACAGAGACAGAGACAGAGACAGAGACAGAGACAGAGACAGAGACAGAGACAGACACAGAGACAGAGACAGAGACAGAGACAGAGACATAGACGGACATAGAGACAGAGACAGAGACAGAGACGGAGACAGAGACGGAGACAAAGACCGAGACAGAGACAGAGACGGAGACAGAGGCAGAGACAGAGCCAGGGACAGAGACGGAGACAGAGACAGAGGGAGAGACAGCGAGAGAGACGGAGACAGAAACGGAGACAGAGACAGATACGGAGACAGAGACAGAGACAGAGACGGAGACAGAGACAGAGACAGAGACAGAGACAGAGACAGAGACAGAGACAGAGACTGACACAGAGACAGAGACAGAGACAGAGACAGAGACAGAGACAGAGACAGAAACAGAGACAGAGACAGAGACAGAGACAGTGGGAGAGACACAGACAGAGACAGAGACAGAGACAGAGACACAGACAGAGACAGAGACAGAGACAGAGACAGAGACAGGGACAGAAACAGAGACAGAGACAGAGACAGAGACAGAAACAGAGACAGAGACAGAGACAGAGACAGAGACAGAGACAGAGACAGAGGCAGAGACAGAAACAGAAACAGAGACAGAGACAGAGACAGAGACAGAAACAGAGACAGAGACAGAGACTGAGACAGAGACAGAGACAGAGACAGAGACAGAGACAGAGACAGAGACAGAGACAGAGACAGAGACAGAGACAGAGACAGAGACAGAGACAGAGACAGAGACAGAGACAGAGACAGAGACAGAGACAGAGACAGAGACAGAGACAGAGACAGAGACAGAGACAGAGACAGAGACGGAGACAAAGACCGAGACAGAGGCAGAGACACAGACAGAGACAGAGACAGAGACAGAGACAGAGACAGGGACAGAAACAGAGACAGAGACAGAGACAGAGACAGAAACAGAGACAGAGACAGAGACAGAGACAGAGACAGAGACAGAGACAGAGACGGAGACAAAGGCCGAGACGGAGACAGTGACGGAGACAGAGGCAGAGACAGGGCCAGGGACAGAGACGGAGACAGGGACAGAGGGAGAGACAGCGACAGAGACAGAGACAGAGACAGAGGCAGAGGCAGAGGCAGAGACAGAGAAAGAGACGGAGACAGAGACAGAGACAGAGACAGAGGCGCAGACGGAGACAGAGACAGAGACATAGACAGGGACAGCGACAGAGTCAGAGGCAGAGATAGACACAGAGACAGAGACAGAGACTGAGACAAAGACAGAGACAGAGACAGAGACAGAGACAGAGACAGAGACAGAGACAGAGACAGAGACAGAGACAGAGACAGAGACAGAGACAGAGACAGAGACAGAGACAGAGACAGAGACAGAGACGGAGACAGAGGCAGAGACAGAGACAGTGGGAGGGACAGAGACGGAGACAAAGACCGAGACAGAGACAGAGACAGAGACTGAGACAGAGACAGAGACAGAGACAGAGACAGAGACAGAGACAGAGACAGAGACAGAGACAGAGACAGAGACAGAGACAGAGACAGAGACAGAGACAGAGACAGAGACAGAGACAGAGACAGAGACAGAGACAGAGACAGAGACAGACACAGAGACAGAGACAGAGACAGAGACAGAGACATAGACGGACATAGAGACAGAGACAGAGACAGAGACGGAGACAGAGACGGAGACAAAGACCGAGACAGAGACAGAGACGGAGACAGAGGCAGAGACAGAGCCAGGGACAGAGACGGAGACAGAGACAGAGGGAGAGACAGCGAGAGAGACGGAGACAGAAACGGAGACAGAGACAGATACGGAGACAGAGACAGAGACAGAGACGGAGACAGAGACAGAGACAGAGACAGAGACAGAGACAGAGACAGAGACAGAGACTGACACAGAGACAGAGACAGAGACAGAGACAGAGACAGAGACAGAGACAGAGACAGAGACAGAGACAGAGACAGAGACAGAGACAGAGACAGAGACAGAGACAGAGACAGAGGCAGAGGCAGAGGCAGAGACAGAGAAAGAGACGGAGACAGAGACAGAGACAGAGACAGAGACAGAGACGGAGACAGAGACGGAGATGAAGACCGAGACAGAGACAGAGACGGAGACAGAGGCACAGACAGAGCCAGGGACAGAGACGGAGACAGAGGGAGAGACAGCGAGAGAGGCAGAGACAGAAACAGAGACAGAAACAGATACGGAGACAGAGGCAGAGGAAGAGACAGAGACAGAGACAGAGACGGAGACAGAGACAGAGACAGAGACTGAGGCAGAGACTGAGACAGACACAGAGACAGAGACAGAGACAGAGACAGAGACAGAGACAGAGACAGAGACAGAAACAGAGACAGAGACAGAGACAGAGACAGAGACAGAGACAGAGACAGAGACAGAGACAGAGACGCAGACGGAGACAGATGCAGAAACAGAGACAGGGACATAGACAGGGACAGCGACAGAGTCAGAGGCAGAGACAGAGACAGAGACAGAGACAGAGACAGAGACAGAGACAGAGACAGAGACAGAGACAGTGGGAGAGACACAGACAGAGACAGAGACAGAGACAGAGACACAGACAGAGACACAGACAGAGACAGAGACAGAGACAGGGACAGAAACAGAGACAGAGACAGAGACAGAGACAGAGACAGAAACAGAGACAGAGACAGAGACAGAGACAGAGACAGAGACAGAGACAGAGGCAGAGACAGAAACAGAAACAGAGACAGAGACAGAGACAGAGACAGAAACAGAGACAGAGACAGAGACTGAGACAGAGACAGAGACAGAGACAGAGACAGAGACAGAGACAGAGACACAGACAGAGACAGAGACAGAGACAGAGACAGAGACAGAGACAGAGACAGAGACAGAGACAGAGACAGAGACAGAGACAGAGACAGAGACGGAGACAAAGACCGAGACAGAGGCAGAGACACAGACAGAGACAGAGACAGAGACAGAGACAGAGACAGGGACAGAAACAGAGACAGAGACAGAGACAGAGACAGAAACAGAGACAGAGACAGAGACAGAGACAGAGACAGAGACAGAGACGGAGACAAAGGCCGAGACGGAGACAGTGACGGAGACAGAGGCAGAGACAGGGCCAGGGACAGAGACGGAGACAGGGACAGAGGGAGAGACAGCGACAGAGACAGAGACAGAGACAGAGGCAGAGGCAGAGGCAGAGACAGAGAAAGAGACGGAGACAGAGACAGAGACAGAGACAGAGGCGCAGACGGAGACAGAGACAGAGACATAGACAGGGACAGCGACAGAGTCAGAGGCAGAGATAGACACAGAGACAGAGACAGAGACTGAGACAAAGACAGAGACAGAGACAGAGACAGAGACAGAGACAGAGACAGAGACAGAGACAGAGACAGAGACAGAGACAGAGACAGAGACAGAGACAGAGACAGAGACAGAGACTGAGACAGAGACAGAGACAGAGACAGAGACAGAGACAGAGACAGAGACAGAGACAGAGACAGAGACAGAGACAGAGACAGAGACAGAGACAGAGACAGAGACAGAGACAGAGACAGAGACAGAGACAGAGACAGAGACAGAGACAGAGACAGAGACAGAGACAGAGACAGAGACAGAGACGGAGACAAAGACCGAGACAGAGGCAGAGACACAGACAGAGACAGAGACAGAGACAGAGACAGAGACAGGGACAGAAACAGAGACAGAGACAGAGACAGAGACAGAAACAGAGACAGAGACAGAGACAGAGACAGAGACAGAGACAGAGACAGAGACAGAGACGGAGACAAAGGCCGAGACGGAGACAGTGACGGAGACAGAGGCAGAGACAGGGCCAGGGACAGAGACGGAGACAGGGACAGAGGGAGAGACAGCGACAGAGACAGAGACAGAGACAGAGGCAGAGGCAGAGGCAGAGACAGAGAAAGAGACGGAGACAGAGACAGAGACAGAGACAGAGGCGCAGACGGAGACAGAGACAGAGACATAGACAGGGACAGCGACAGAGTCAGAGGCAGAGATAGACACAGAGACAGAGACAGAGACAGAGACAGAGACAGAGACAGAGACAGAGACAGAGACAGAGACAGAGACAGAGACAGAGACAGAGACAGAGATAGAGACAGAGACAGAGACAGAGGCAGAGACAGAGACAGAGACAGAGACAGAGACAGAGACAGAGACAGAGACAGAGACAGAGACAGAGACAGAGACGGAGACAGAGACGGAGATGAAGACCGAGACAGAGACAGAGACGGAGACAGAGGCACAGACAGAGCCAGGGACAGAGACGGAGACAGAGACAGAGGGAGAGACAGCGAGAGAGGCAGAGACAGAAACAGAGACAGAAACAGATACGGAGACAGAGGCAGAGGAAGAGACAGAGACAGAGACAGAGACGGAGACAGAGACAGAGACAGAGACTGAGGCAGAGACTGAGACAGACACAGAGACAGAGACAGAGACAGAGACAGAGACAGAGACAGAGACAGAGACAGAGACAGAAACAGAGACAGAGACAGAGACAGAGACAGAGACAGAGACAGAGACAGAGACAGAGACAGAGACGCAGACGGAGACAGATGCAGAAACAGAGACAGGGACATAGACAGGGACAGCGACAGAGTCAGAGGCAGAGACAGAGACAGAGACAGAGACAGAGACAGAGACAGAAACAGAGACAGAGACAGAGACAGAGACAGTGGGAGAGACACAGACAGAGACAGAGACAGAGACAGAGACACAGACAGAGACAGAGACAGAGACAGAGACAGAGACAGAGACAGGGACAGAAACAGAGACAGAGACAGAGACAGAGACAGAAACAGAGACAGAGACAGAGACAGAGACAGAGACAGAGACAGAGACAGAGGCAGAGACAGAAACAGAAACAGAGACAGAGACAGAGACAGAGACAGAAACAGAGACAGAGACAGAGACTGAGACAGAGACAGAGACAGAGACAGAGACAGAGACAGAGACAGAGACAGAGACAGAGACAGAGACAGAGACAGAGACAGAGACAGAGACAGAGACAGAGACAGAGACAGAGACAGAGACAGAGACAGAGACAGAGACAGAGACAGAGACAGAGACAGAGACAGAGACAGAGACGGAGACAAAGACCGAGACAGAGGCAGAGACACAGACAGAGACAGAGACAGAGACAGAGACAGAGACAGGGACAGAAACAGAGACAGAGACAGAGACAGAGACAGAAACAGAGACAGAGACAGAGACAGAGACAGAGACAGAGACAGAGACAGAGACGGAGACAAAGGCCGAGACGGAGACAGTGACGGAGACAGAGGCAGAGACAGGGCCAGGGACAGAGACGGAGACAGGGACAGAGGGAGAGACAGCGACAGAGACAGAGACAGAGACAGAGGCAGAGGCAGAGGCAGAGACAGAGAAAGAGACGGAGACAGAGACAGAGACAGAGACAGAGGCGCAGACGGAGACAGAGACAGAGACATAGACAGGGACAGCGACAGAGTCAGAGGCAGAGATAGACACAGAGACAGAGACAGAGACTGAGACAAAGACAGAGACAGAGACAGAGACAGAGACAGAGACAGAGACAGAGACAGAGACAGAGACAGAGACAGAGACAGAGACAGAGACAGAGACAGAGACAGAGACAGAGACAGAGACAGAGACAGAGACGGAGACAGAGACAGAGACAGAAACAGAGACAGAGACAGAGACAGAGACAGAGACAGAGACAGAGACAGAGACGGAGACAAAGGCCGAGACGGAGACAGTGACGGAGACAGAGGCAGAGACAGGGCCAGGGACAGAGACGGAGACAGGGACAGAGGGAGAGACAGCGACAGAGACAGAGACAGAGACAGAGGCAGAGGCAGAGGCAGAGACAGAGAAAGAGACGGAGACAGAGACAGAGACAGAGACAGAGGCGCAGACGGAGACAGAGACAGAGACATAGACAGGGACAGCGACAGAGTCAGAGGCAGAGATAGACACAGAGACAGGGACAGAGACTGAGACAAAGACAGAGACAGAGACAGAGACAGAGACAGAGACAGAGACAGAGACAGAGACAGAGACAGAGACAGAGACAGAGACAGAGACAGAGACAGAGACAGAGACAGAGACAGAGACAGAGACAGAGACAGAGACAGAGACAGAGACAGTGGGAGAGACAGCGACAGGGACGGAGACAGAGACGGAGACAAAGACCGAGACAGAGACAGAGACAGAGACTGAGACAGAGACAGAGACAGAGACAGAGACAGAGACAGAGACAGAGACAGAGACAGAGACAGAGACAGAGACAGAGACAGAGACAGAGACAGAGACAGAGACAGAGACAGAGACAGAGACAGAGACAGAGACAGAGACAGAGACAGAGACAGAGACAGAGACAGAGACAGAGACAGAGACAGAGACAGAGACAGAGGCAGAGACAGAGCCAGAGACAGAGACGGAGACAAAGACCGAGACAGAGACAGAGACGGAGACAGAGGCAGAGACAGAGACAGAGACAGAGACAGAGACAGAGACAGAGACGGAGACAAAGACCGAGACAGAGGCAGAGACACAGACAGAGACAGAGACAGAGACAGAGACAGAGACAGAAACAGAAACAGAGACAGAGACAGAGACAGAAACAGAGACAGAGACAGAGACAGAGACAGAGACACAGACAGAGACAGAGACAGAAACAGAGACAGAGACGCAGACGGAGACAGAGACAGAGACATAGACAGGGACAGCGACAGAGTCAGAGGCAGAGATAGACATAGAGACAGAGACAGAGACTGAGACAGAGACAGAGACAGAGACTGAGACAGAGGCAGAGACAGAGACAGAGACAGAGACAGAGACAGAGACAGAGACAGCGACAGAGACAGAGACAGAGACAGAGACATAGACGGAGATAGAGACAGAGACAGAGACAGAGACGGAGACAGAGACGGAGACAAAGACCGAGACAGAGACAGAGACGGAGACAGAGGCAGAGACAGAGCCAGGGACAGAGACGGAGACAGAGACAGAGGGAGAGACAGCGAGAGAGACGGAGACAGAAACGGAGACAGAGACAGGTACGGAGACAGAGACAGAGACAGAGACGGAGACAGAGACAGAGACAGAGACAGAGACAGAGGCAGAGACACAGACAGAGACAGAGACAGAGACAGAGACAGAGACAGAAACAGAAACAGAGACAGAGACAGAGACAGAAACAGAGACAGAGACAGAGACAGAGACAGAGACACAGACAGAGACAGAGACAGAAACAGAGACAGAGACGCAGACGGAGACAGAGACAGAGACATAGACAGGGACAGCGACAGAGTCAGAGGCAGAGATAGACATAGAGACAGAGACAGAGACTGAGACAGAGACAGAGACAGAGACTGAGACAGAGGCAGAGACAGAGACAGAGACAGAGACAGAGACAGAGACAGAGACAGCGACAGAGACAGAGACAGAGACAGAGACATAGACGGAGATAGAGACAGAGACAGAGACAGAGACGGAGACAGAGACGGAGACAAAGACCGAGACAGAGACAGAGACGGAGACAGAGGCAGAGACAGAGCCAGGGACAGAGACGGAGACAGAGACAGAGGGAGAGACAGCGAGAGAGACGGAGACAGAAACGGAGACAGAGACAGGTACGGAGACAGAGACAGAGACAGAGACGGAGACAGAGACAGAGACAGAGACAGAGACAGAGACGCAGACGGAGACAGAGACAGAGACAGAGACAGAGACAGAGACAGAGACAGAGACAGAGACAGAGACGGAGACAAAGACCGAGACGGAGACAGTGACGGAGACAGAGTCAGAGTCAGAGGCAGAGACAGAGACAGAGACAGAGACAGAGACAGAGACAGAGACAGAGACAGAGGCAGAGACAGAGACAGAGACAGAGACAGAGACAGAGACAGAGACAGAGACAGAGACAGACACAGAGACAGAGACAGAGACAGAGACAGAGACAGAGACAGAGACAGAGACAGAGACAGAGACAGAGACAGAGACAGAGACAGAGACAGAGACAGAGACAGAGACAGAGACGGAGACAGAGACGGAGACAAAGACCGTGACAGAGGCAGAGACACAGACAGAGACGGAGAAAGAGACAGAGACAGAGACAGAGACGGAGATAGAGACAGAGACAGAGACAAAGACAGAGACGGAGACGGAGACAGAGACATAGACGGAGATAGAGACAGAGACAGAGACAGAGACGGAGACAGAGACGGAGATAGAGACAGAGGCAGATACAGAGTCGGAGACAGATGCAGAGACAGAGACAGAGACAGAGACAGAGACAGAGACAGAGACAGAGACAGAGACAGAGACAGAGACAGAGACGGAGACAGAGACGGAGACAAAGACCGTGACAGAGGCAGAGACACAGACAGAGACGGAGAAAGAGACAGAGACAGAGACAGAGACAGAGACAGAGACAGAGACAGAGACAGAGACAGAGACAGAGACAGAGACAGAGACAGAGACGGAGACAGAGACGGAGATGAAGACCGAGACAGAGACAGAGACGGAGACAGAGGCACAGACAGAGCCAGGGACAGAGACGGAGACAGAGGGAGAGACAGCGAGAGAGGCAGAGACAGAAACAGAGACAGAAACAGATACGGAGACAGAGGCAGAGGAAGAGACAGAGACAGAGACAGATACGGAGACAGAGACAGAGACAGAGACGGAGACAGAGACAGAGACAGAGACAGAGACAGAGACAGAGACAGAGACAGAGACAGAGACTGACACAGAGACAGAGACAGAGACAGAGACAGAGACAGAGACAGAGACAGAGACAGAGACAGAGACAGAGACAGAGACAGAGACAGAGACAGAGACAGAGACAGAGACAGAGACAGAGACAGAGACAGAGACAGAGATAGAGACAGAGACAGAGACAGAGGCAGAGACAGAGACAGAGACAGAGACAGAGACAGAGACAGAGACAGAGACAGAGACAGAGACAGAGACAGAGACAGAGACGGAGACAGAGACGGAGATGAAGACCGAGACAGAGACAGAGACGGAGACAGAGGCACAGACAGAGCCAGGGACAGAGACGGAGACAGAGGGAGAGACAGCGAGAGAGGCAGAGACAGAAACAGAGACAGAAACAGATACGGAGACAGAGGCAGAGGAAGAGACAGAGACAGAGACAGAGACGGAGACAGAGACAGAGACAGAGACTGAGGCAGAGACTGAGACAGACACAGAGACAGAGACAGAGACAGAGACAGAGACAGAGACAGAAACAGAGACAGAGACAGAGACAGAGACAGAGACAGAGACAGAGACAGAGACAGAGACAGAGACGCAGACGGAGACAGATGCAGAAACAGAGACAGGGACATAGACAGGGACAGCGACAGAGTCAGAGGCAGAGACAGAGACAGAGACAGAGACAGAGACAGAGACAGAGACAGAGACAGAGACAGAGACAGAGACAGAGACAGTGGGAGAGACACAGACAGAGACAGAGACAGAGACAGAGACACAGACAGAGACACAGACAGAGACAGAGACAGAGACAGAGACAGGGACAGAAACAGAGACAGAGACAGAGACAGAGACAGAGACAGAAACAGAGACAGAGACAGAGACAGAGACAGAGACAGAGACAGAGACAGAGACAGAGGCAGAGACAGAAACAGAAACAGAGACAGAGACAGAGACAGAGACAGAAACAGAGACAGAGACAGAGACTGAGACAGAGACAGAGACAGAGACAGAGACAGAGACAGAGACAGAGACAGAGACAGAGACAGAGACAGAGACAGAGACAGAGACAGAGACAGAGACAGAGACAGAGACAGAGACAGAGACAGAGACGGAGACAAAGACCGAGACAGAGGCAGAGACACAGACAGAGACAGAGACAGAGACAGAGACAGAGACAGGGACAGAAACAGAGACAGAGACAGAGACAGAGACAGAAACAGAGACAGAGACAGAGACAGAGACAGAGACAGAGACAGAGACAGAGACGGAGACAAAGGCCGAGACGGAGACAGTGACGGAGACAGAGGCAGAGACAGGGCCAGGGACAGAGACGGAGACAGGGACAGAGGGAGAGACAGCGACAGAGACAGAGACAGAGACAGAGGCAGAGGCAGAGGCAGAGACAGAGAAAGAGACGGAGACAGAGACAGAGACAGAGACAGAGGCGCAGACGGAGACAGAGACAGAGACATAGACAGGGACAGCGACAGAGTCAGAGGCAGAGATAGACACAGAGACAGAAACAGAGACTGAGACAAAGACAGAGACAGAGACAGAGACAGAGACAGAGACAGAGACAGAGACAGAGACAGAGACAGAGACAGAGACAGAGACAGAGACAGAGACAGAGACAGAGACAGAGACAGAGACAGAGACAGAGACAGAGACAGAGACAGTGGGAGAGACAGCGACAGGGACGGAGACAGAGACGGAGGCAAAGACCGAGACAGAGACAGAGACAGAGACTGAGACAGAGACAGAGACAGAGACAGAGACAGAGACAGAGACAGAGACAGAGACAGAGACAGAGACAGAGACAGAGACAGAGACAGAGACAGAGACAGAGACAGAGACAGAGACAGAGACAGAGACAGAGACAGAGACAGAGACAGAGACAGAGACAGAGACAGAGACAGAGACAGAGACAGAGACAGAGACAGAGACAGAGGCAGAGACAGAGCCAGAGACAGAGACGGAGACAAAGACCGAGACAGAGACAAAGACGGAGACAGAGGCAGAGACAGAGACAGAGACAGAGACAGAGACAGAGACAGAGACAGAGACGGAGATAGAGACAGAGGCAGATACAGAGTCGGAGACAGATGCAGAGACAGAGCCAGAGACAGAGACAGAGACAGAGACAGAGACAGGGGGAGAGACAGCGACAGAGACAGAGACAGAGACAGAGACAGAGGGAGAGACAGAGACAGAGGCAGAGACAGAGACAGAGACAGAGACAGAGACAGAGACAGAGACAGAGACAGAGACAGAGACAGAGACAGAGACAGAGACAGAGACAGAGACAGAGACAGAGACGGAGACAAAGACCGAGACAGAGGCAGAGACACAGACAGAGACAGAGACAGAGACAGAGACAGAGACAGAGACAGAAACAGAAACAGAGACAGAGACAGAGACAGAAACAGAGACAGAGACAGAGACAGAGACAGAGACACAGACAGAGACAGAGACAGAGACAGAAACAGAGACAGAGACGCAGACGGAGACAGAGACAGAGACATAGACAGGGACAGCGACAGAGTCAGAGGCAGAGATAGACATAGAGACAGAGACAGAGACTGAGACAGAGACAGAGACAGAGACTGAGACAGAGGCAGAGACAGAGACAGAGACAGAGACAGAGACAGAGACAGACACAGAGACAGAGACAGAGACAGAGACAGAGACATAGACGGACATAGAGACAGAGACAGAGACAGAGACGGAGACAGAGACGGAGACAAAGACCGAGACAGAGACAGAGACGGAGACAGAGGCAGAGACAGAGCCAGGGACAGAGACGGAGACAGCGACAGAGGGAGAGACAGCGAGAGAGACGGAGACAGAAACGGAGACAGAGACAGATACGGAGACAGAGACAGAGACAGAGACGGAGACAGAGACAGAGACAGAGACAGAGACAGAGACAGAGACAGAGACAGAGACAGAGACAGAGACAGAGACTGACACAGAGACAGAGACAGAGACAGAGACAGAGACAGAGACAGAGACAGAGACAGAGACAGAGACAGAGACAGAGACAGAGACAGAGACAGAGACAGAGACAGAGACAGAGACAGAGACAGAGACAGAGACAGAGACAGAGACAGAGATAGAGACAGAGACAGAGACAGAGGCAGAGACAGAGACAGAGACAGAGACAGAGACAGAGACAGAGACAGAGACAGAGACAGAGACAGAGACAGAGACAGAGACGGAGACAGAGACGGAGATGAAGACCGAGACAGAGACAGAGACGGAGACAGAGGCACAGACAGAGCCAGGGACAGAGACGGAGACAGAGACAGAGGGAGAGACAGCGAGAGAGGCAGAGACAGAAACAGAGACAGAAACAGATACGGAGACAGAGGCAGAGGAAGAGACAGAGACAGAGACAGAGACGGAGACAGAGACAGAGACAGAGACTGAGGCAGAGACTGAGACAGAGACAGAGACAGAGACAGAGACAGAGACAGAGACAGAGACAGAGACAGAGACAGAAACAGAGACAGAGACAGAGACAGAGACAGAGACAGAGACAGAGACAGAGACAGAGACAGAGACGCAGACGGAGACAGATGCAGAAACAGAGACAGGGACATAGACAGGGACAGCGACAGAGTCAGAGGCAGAGACAGAGACAGAGACAGAGACAGAGACAGAGACAGAGACAGAGACAGAGACAGGGACAGAAACAGAGACAGAGACAGAGACAGAGACAGAAACAGAGACAGAGACAGAGACAGAGACAGAGACAGAGACAGAGACAGAGGCAGAGACAGAAACAGAAACAGAGACAGAGACAGAGACAGAGACAGAAACAGAGACAGAGACAGAGACTGAGACAGAGACAGAGACAGAGACAGAGACAGAGACAGAGACAGAGACAGAGACAGAGACAGAGACAGAGACAGAGACAGAGACAGAGACAGAGACAGAGACAGAGACAGAGACAGAGACAGAGACAGAGACAGAGACGGAGACAAAGACCGAGACAGAGGCAGAGACACAGACAGAGACAGAGACAGAGACAGAGACAGAGACAGGGACAGAAACAGAGACAGAGACAGAGACAGAGACAGAGACAGAAACAGAGACAGAGACAGAGACAGAGACAGAGACAGAGACAGAGACGGAGACAAAGGCCGAGACGGAGACAGTGACGGAGACAGAGGCAGAGACAGGGCCAGGGACAGAGACGGAGACAGGGACAGAGGGAGAGACAGCGACAGAGACAGAGACAGAGACAGAGGCAGAGGCAGAGGCAGAGACAGAGAAAGAGACGGAGACAGAGACAGAGACAGAGACAGAGGCGCAGACGGAGACAGGGACAGAGACATAGACAGGGACAGCGACAGAGTCAGAGGCAGAGATAGACACAGAGACAGAGACAGAGACTGAGACAAAGACAGAGACAGAGACAGAGACAGAGACAGAGACAGAGACAGAGACTGACACAGAGACAGAGACAGAGACAGAGACAGAGAGAGAGACAGAGACAGAGACAGAGACAGAGACAGAGACAGAGACAGAGACAGAGACAGAGACAGAGACAGAGGGAGAGACAGCGAGAGAGACGGAGACAGAAACGGAGACAGAGACAGATACGGAGACAGAGACAGAGACAGAGACGGAGACAGAGACAGAGACAGAGACAGAGACAGAGACAGAGACTGACACAGAGACAGAGACAGAGACAGAGACAGAGAGAGAGACAGAGACAGAGACAGAGACAGAGACAGAGACAGAGACAGAGACAGAGACAGAGACAGAGACAGAGACAGAGATAGAGACAGAGACAGAGACAGAGGCAGAGACAGAGACAGAGACAGAGACAGAGACAGAGACAGAGACAGAGACAGAGACAGAGACAGAGACAGAGACGGAGACAAAGACCGAGACAGAGGCAGAGACACAGACAGAGACAGAGACAGAGACAGAGACAGAGACAGAAACAGAGACAGAGACAGACACAGAAACAGAGACAGAGACAGAGACAGAGACAGAGACAGAGACAGAGACAGAGACAGAGACAGAGGCAGAGACAGAGACAGAAACAGAGACAGAGACAGAGACAGAGACAGAGACAGAGACAGAGACATAGACGGACATAGAGACAGAGACAGAGACAGAGACGGAGACAGAGACGGAGACAAAGACCGAGACAGAGACAGAGACGGAGACAGAGGCAGAGACAGAGACGGAGACAGAGGCAGAGACAGAGACAGAGACGGAGATAAAGACCGAGACAGAGGCAGAGACACAGACAGAGACAGAGACAGAGACAGAGACAGAAACAGAAACAGAGACAGAGACAGAGACAGAGACAGAAACAGAGACAGAGACAGAGACAGAGACAGAGACAGAGACAGAGACAGAGACAGAGACAGAGACAGAGACAGAGACAGAGACAGAGACAGAGACAGAGACAGAGACAGAGACAGAGACAGAGACAGAGACAGAGACAGAGACAGAGACAGAGATAGAGACAGAGACAGAGACAGAGGCAGAGACAGAGACAGAGACAGAGACAGAGACAGAGACAGAGACAGAGACAGAGACAGAGACAGAGACAGAGACGGAGACAAAGGCCGAGACAGAGGCAGAGACACAGACAGTGACAGAGACAGAGACAGAGACAGAAACAGAAACAGAGACAGAGACAGAGACAGAAACAGAGACAGAGACAGAGACAGAGACAGAGACAGAGACAGAGACAGAGACAGAGACAGAGACAGAGACAGAGGCAGAGACAGAGACAGAGACAGAGACAGAGATATAGACAGAGACAGAGACAGAGGCAGAGACAGAGACAGAGACAGAGACAGAGACAGAGACAGAGACAGAGACAGAGACAGAGACAGAGACAGAGACAGAGACGGAGACAGAGACGGAGATGAAGACCGAGACAGAGACAGAGACGGAGACAGAGGCACAGACAGAGCCAGGGACAGAGACGGAGACAGAGACAGAGGGAGAGACAGCGAGAGAGGCAGAGACAGAAACAGAGACAGAAACAGATACGGAGACAGAGGCAGAGGAGGAGACAGAGACAGAGACAGAGACAGAGACGGAGACAGAGACAGAGACAGAGACTGAGGCAGAGACTGAGACAGACACAGAGACAGAGACAGAGACAGAGACAGAGACAGAGACAGAGACAGAAACAGAGACAGAGACAGAGACAGAGACAGAGACAGAGACAGAGACAGAGACAGAGACAGAGACAGAGACGCAGACGGAGACAGATGCAGAAACAGAGACAGGGACATAGACAGGGACAGCGACAGAGTCAGAGGCAGAGACAGAGACAGAGACAGAGACAGAGACAGAGGCAGAGACAGAGACAGAGACAGAGACAGAGACAGAGACAGAGACAGAGACAGAGACAGAGACAGAGACAGAGACAGAGACGGAGACAAAGACCGAGACAGAGGCAGAGACACAGACAGAGACAGAGACAGAGACAGAGACAGAGACAGGGACAGAAACAGAGACAGAGACAGAGACAGAGACAGAAACAGAGACAGAGACAGAGACAGAGACAGAGACAGAGACAGAGACAGAGACAGAGACAGAGACGGAGACAAAGGCCGAGACGGAGACAGTGACGGAGACAGAGGCAGAGACAGGGCCAGGGACAGAGACGGAGACAGGGACAGAGGGAGAGACAGCGACAGAGACAGAGACAGAGACAGAGGCAGAGGCAGAGGCAGAGACAGAGAAAGAGACGGAGACAGAGACAGAGACAGAGACAGAGGCGCAGACGGAGACAGAGACAGAGACATAGACAGGGACAGCGACAGAGTCAGAGGCAGAGATAGACACAGAGACAGAGACAGAGACTGAGACAAAGACAGAGACAGAGACAGAGACAGAGACAGAGACAGAGACAGAGACAGAGACAGAGACAGAGACAGAGACAGAGACAGAGACAGAGACAGAGACAGAGACAGAGACAGAGACAGAGACAGAGACAGAGACAGAGACAGAGACAGAGACAGAGACAGAGACAGAGACAGAGACGGAGACAAAGACCGAGACAGAGGCAGAGACACAGACAGAGACAGAGACAGAGACAGAGACAGAGACAGGGACAGAAACAGAGACAGAGGCAGAGGCAGAGGCAGAGACAGAGAAAGAGACGGAGACAGAGACAGAGACAGAGACAGAGGCGCAGACGGAGACAGAGACAGAGACATAGACAGGGACAGCGACAGAGTCAGAGGCAGAGATAGACACAGAGACAGAGACAGAGACTGAGACAAAGACAGAGACAGAGACAGAGACAGAGACAGAGACAGAGACAGAGACAGAGACAGAGACAGAGACAGAGACAGAGACAGAGACAGAGACAGAGACAGAGACAGAGACAGAGACAGAGACAGAGACAGTGGGAGGGACAGAGACGGAGACAAAGACCGAGACAGAGACAGAGACAGAGACTGAGACAGAGACAGAGACAGAGACAGAGACAGAGACAGAGACAGAGACAGAGACAGAGACAGAGACAGAGACAGAGACAGAGACAGAGACAGAGACAGAGACAGAGACAGAGACAGAGACAGAGACAGAGACAGAGACAGAGACAGAGACAGAGACAGAGACAGAGACAGAGACAGAGACAGAGACAGAGACAGAGACAGACACAGAGACAGAGACAGAGACAGAGACAGAGACATAGACGGACATAGAGACAGAGACAGAGACAGAGACGGAGACAGAGACGGAGACAAAGACCGAGACAGAGACAGAGACGGAGACAGAGGCAGAGACAGAGCCAGGGACAGAGACGGAGACAGAGACAGAGGGAGTGACAGCGAGAGAGACGGAGACAGAAACGGAGACAGAGACAGATACGGAGACAGAGACAGAGACAGAGACGGAGACAGAGACAGAGACAGAGACAGAGACAGAGACAGAGACAGAGACAGAGACTGACACAGAGACAGAGACAGAGACAGAGACAGAGACAGAGACAGAGACAGAGACAGAGACAGAGACAGAGACAGAGACAGAGACAGAGACAGAGACAGAGACAGAGACAGAGACAGAGACAGAGACAGAGATAGAGACAGAGACAGAGACAGAGGCAGAGACAGAGACAGAGACAGAGACAGAGACAGAGACAGAGACAGAGACAGAGACAGAGACAGAGACAGAGACAGAGACGGAGACAGAGACGGAGATGAAGACCGAGACAGAGACAGAGACGGAGACAGAGGCACAGACAGAGCCAGGGACAGAGACGGAGACAGAGACAGAGGGAGAGACAGCGAGAGAGGCAGAGACAGAAACAGAGACAGAAACAGATACGGAGACAGAGGCAGAGGAAGAGACAGAGACAGAGACAGAGACGGAGACAGAGACAGAGACAGAGACTGAGGCAGAGACTGAGACAGAGACAGAGACAGAGACAGAGACAGAGACAGAGACAGAGACAGAGACAGAGACAGAAACAGAGACAGAGACAGAGACAGAGACAGAGACAGAGACAGAGACAGAGACAGAGACAGAGACAGAGACAGAGACGCAGACGGAGACAGATGCAGAAACAGAGACAGGGACATAGACAGGGACAGCGACAGAGTCAGAGGCAGAGACAGAGACAGAGACAGAGACAGAGACAGAGACAGAGACAGAGACAGAGACAGGGACAGAAACAGAGACAGAGACAGAGACAGAGACAGAAACAGAGACAGAGACAGAGACAGAGACAGAGACAGAGACAGAGACAGAGACGGAGACAAAGGCCGAGACGGAGACAGTGACGGAGACAGAGGCAGAGACAGGGCCAGGGACAGAGACGGAGACAGGGACAGAGGGAGAGACAGCGACAGAGACAGAGACAGAGACAGAGGCAGAGGCAGAGGCAGAGACAGAGAAGGAGACGGAGACAGAGACAGAGACAGAGACAGAGGCGCAGACGGAGACAGAGACAGAGACATAGACAGGGACAGCGACAGAGTCAGAGGCAGAGATAGACACAGAGACAGAGACAGAGACTGAGACAAAGACAGAGACAGAGACAGAGACAGAGACAGAGACAGAGACAGAGACAGAGACAGAGACAGAGACAGAGACAGAGACAGAGACAGAGACAGAGACAGAGACAGAGACAGAGACAGAGACAGAGACAGAGACAGAGACAGAGACAGAGACAGAGACAGAGACAGAGACAGAGACAGAGACAGAGGCAGAGACAGAGCCAGAGACAGAGACGGAGACAAAGACCGAGACGGAGACAGAGACGGAGACAGAGGCAGAGACAGAGACAGAGACAGAGACAGAGACGGAGATAGAGACAGAGACAGAGACAGGGACGGAGACAGAGGCAGAGACAGAGACAGAGACAGAGACAGAGACAGAGACAGAGACAGAGACGGAGATAGAGACAGAGGCAGATACAGAGTCGGAGACAGATGCAGAGACAGAGCCAGAGACAGAGACAGAGACAGAGACAGAGACAGGGGGAGAGACAGCGACAGAGACAGAGACAGAGACAGAGACAGAGACAGAGACAGAGACAGAGACGGAGACAGAGGCAGAGACAGAGCCAGGGACAGAGACAGAGACGGAGACAGAGACAGAGGGAGAGACAGCGAGAGAGGCAGAGACAGAAACAGAGACAGAGACAGATACGGAGACAGAGACAGAGGCAGAGACAGAGACAGAGACAGAGACAGAGACAGAGACAGAGACAGAGACAGAGACAGAGACAGAGACAGAGGCAGAGACAGAGACAGTGACAGAGATAGAGACAGAGACAGAGACAGAGACAGAGGCAGAGACAGAGACAGAGACAGTGACGGAGACAGAGACAGAGACAGAGACAGAGACTGAGACAGAGACAGAGACAGAGACAGAGACAGAGACAGAGACAGAGACAGAGACAGAGACAGAGACAGAGACAGAGACAGAGACAGAGACAGAGACAGAGACAGAGACAGAGACAGAGACAGAGACAGAGACAGAGACAGAGACAGAGACGGAGACAAAGACCGAGACAGAGGCAGAGACACAGACAGAGACAGAGACAGAGACAGAGACAGAGACAGAGACAGGGACAGAAACAGAGACAGAGACAGAGACAGAGACAGAAACAGAGACAGAGGCAGAGACAGAGACAGAGACAGAGACACAGACAGAGACAGAGACGGAGACAAAGACCGAGACGGAGACAGTGACGGAAACAGAGGCAGAGACAGGGCCAGGGACAGAGACGGAGACAGGGACAGAGGGAGAGACAGCGACAGAGACAGAGACAGAGACAGAGACAGAGGCAGAGGCAGAGGCAGAGACAGAGAAAGAGACGGAGACAGAGACAGAGACAGAGACAGAGGCGCAGACGGAGACAGGGACAGAGACATAGACAGGGACAGCGACAGAGTCAGAGGCAGAGATAGACACAGAGACAGAGACAGAGACAGAGACAAAGACAGAGACAGAGACAGAGACAGAGACAGAGACAGAGGCAGAGACAGAGACAGAGACAGAGACAGAGACAGAGACAGAGACAGAGACAGAGACAGAGACAGAGACGGAGACAAAGACCGAGACAGAGGCAGAGACACAGACAGAGACAGAGACAGAGACAGAGACAGAGACAGAGACAGAAACAGAGACAGAGACAGAGACAGAAACAGAGACAGAGACAGAGACAGAGACAGAGACAGAGACAGAGACAGAGACAGAGACAGAGACAGAGGCAGAGACAGAGACAGAGACAGAGACAGAGACAGAGACAGAGACAGAGACAGAGACAGAGACAGAGACAGAGACATAGACGGACATAGAGACGGAGACAGAGACGGAGACAAAGACCGAGACAGAGACAGAGACGGAGACAGAGGCAGAGACAGAGACAGAGACAGAGACAGAGACAGAGACAGAGACAGAGACATAGACGGAGATAGAGACAGAGACAGAGACAGAGACGGAGACAGAGACGGAGACAAAGACCGAGACAGAGACAGAGACGGAGACGGAGGCAGAGACAGAGACAGAGACAGAGACAGAGACAGAGACAGAGACAGAGACAGAGACAGCGACAGAGACAGAGATAGAGACAGAGACAGAGACAGAGGCAGAGACAGAGACAGAGACAGAGACAGAGACAGAGACAGAGACAGAGACAGAGACAGAGACAGAGACAGAGACAGAGACAGAGACAGAGACAGAGACAGAGACAGAGACGGAGACAAAGACCGAGACAGAGGCAGAGACACAGACAGTGACAGAGACAGAGACAGAGACAGAAACAGAAACAGAGACAGAGACAGAGACAGAAACAGAGACAGAGACAGAGACAGAGACAGAGACAGAGACAGAGGCAGAGACAGAGACAGAGACAGAGACAGAGATAGAGACAGAGACAGAGACAGAGGCAGAGACAGAGACAGAGACAGAGACAGAGACAGAGACAGAGACAGAGACAGAGACAGAGACAGAGACAGAGACAGAGACAGAGACATAGACGGAGATAGAGACAGAGACAGAGACAGAGACGGAGACAGAGACGGAGATGAAAACCGAGACAGAGACAGAGACGGAGACAGAGGCACAGACAGAGCCAGGGGCAGAGACGGAGACAGAGACAGAGGGAGAGACAGCGAGAGAGGCAGAGACAGAAACAGAGACAGAAACAGATACGGAGACAGAGGCAGAGGAAGAGACAGAGACAGAGACAGAGACGGAGACAGAGACAGAGACAGAGACTGAGGCAGAGACTGAGACAGACACAGAGACAGAGACAGAGACAGAGACAGAGACAGAGACAGAGACAGAAACAGAGACAGAGACAGAGACAGAGACAGAGACAGAGACAGAGACAGAGACAGAGACAGAGACAGAGACGCAGACGGAGACAGATGCAGAAACAGAGACAGGGACATAGACAGGGACAGCGACAGAGTCAGAGGCAGAGACAGAGACAGAGACAGAGACAGAGACAGAGACAGAGACAGAGACAGAGACAGAGACAGAGACAGAGACAGAGACAGAGACAGTGGGAGAGACACAGACAGAGACAGAGACAGAGACAGAGACACAGACAGAGACAGAGACAGAGACAGAGACAGAGACAGGGACAGAAACAGAGACAGAGACAGAGACAGAGACAGAAACAGAGACAGAGACAGAGACATAGACAGAGACAGAGACAGAGACAGAGACAGAGACAGAAACAGAAACAGAGACAGAGACAGAGACAGAAACAGAGACAGAGACAGAGACTGAGACAGAGACAGAGACAGAGACAGAGACAGAGACAGAGACAGAGACAGAGACAGAGACAGAGACAAGGACAGAGACAGAGACAGAGACAGAGACAGAGACAGAGACAGAGACAGAGACAGAGACAGAGACAGAGACAGAGACAGAGACAGAGACAGAGACAGAGACAGAGACAGAGACAGAGACAGAGACGGAGACAAAGACCGAGACAGAGGCAGAGACACAGACAGAGACAGAGACAGAGACAGAGACAGAGACAGGGACAGAAACAGAGACAGAGGCAGAGGCAGAGGCAGAGACAGAGAAAGAGACGGAGACAGAGACAGAGACAGAGACAGAGGCGCAGACGGAGACAGAGACAGAGACATAGACAGGGACAGCGACAGAGTCAGAGGCAGAGATAGACACAGAGACAGAGACAGAGACTGAGACAAAGACAGAGACAGAGACAGAGACAGAGACAGAGACAGAGACAGAGACAGAGACAGAGACAGAGACAGAGACGGAGACAGAGACAGAGGGAGAGACAGCGAGAGAGACGGAGACAGAAACGGAGACAGAGACAGATACGGAGACAGAGACAGAGACAGAGACGGAGACAGAGACAGAGACAGAGACAGAGACAGAGACAGAGACAGAGACAGAGACAGAGACAGAGACTGACACAGAGACAGAGACAGAGACAGAGACAGAGACAGAGACAGAGACAGAGACAGAGACAGAGACAGAGACAGAGACAGAGACAGAGACAGAGACAGAGACAGAGACAGAGACAGAGACAGAGATAGAGACAGAGACAGAGACAGAGGCAGAGACAGAGACAGAGACAGAGACAGAGACAGAGACAGAGACAGAGACAGAGACAGAGACAGAGACAGAGACGGAGACAGAGACGGAGATGAAGACCGAGACAGAGACAGAGACGGAGACAGAGGCACAGACAGAGCCAGGGACAGAGACGGAGACAGAGACAGAGGGAGAGACAGCGAGAGAGGCAGAGACAGAAACAGAGACAGAAACAGATACGGAGACAGAGGCAGAGGAAGAGACAGAGACAGAGACAGAGACGGAGACAGAGACAGAGACAGAGACTGAGGCAGAGACTGAGACAGAGACAGAGACAGAGACAGAGACAGAGACAGAGACAGAGACAGAGACAGAGACAGAGACAGAAACAGAGACAGAGACAGAGACAGAGACAGAGACAGAGACAGAGACAGAGACAGAGACAGAGACAGAGACAGAGACGCAGACGGAGACAGATGCAGAAACAGAGACAGGGACATAGACAGGGACAGCGACAGAGTCAGAGGCAGAGACAGAGACAGAGACAGAGACAGAGACAGAGACAGAGACAGAGACAGAGACAGGGACAGAAACAGAGACAGAGACAGAGACAGAGACAGAAACAGAGACAGAGACAGAGACAGAGACAGAGACAGAGACAGAGACAGAGACAGAGGCAGAGACAGAAACAGAAACAGAGACAGAGACAGAGACAGAGACAGAAACAGAGACAGAGACAGAGACTGAGACAGAGACAGAGACAGAGACAGAGACAGAGACAGAGACAGAGACAGAGACAGAGACAGAGACAGAGACAGAGACAGAGACAGAGACAGAGACAGAGACAGAGACAGAGACAGAGACAGAGACAGAGACAGAGACAGAGACGGAGACAAAGACCGAGACAGAGGCAGAGACACAGACAGAGACAGAGACAGAGACAGAGACAGAGACAGGGACAGAAACAGAGACAGAGACAGAGACAGAGACAGAGACAGAAACAGAGACAGAGACAGAGACAGAGACAGAGACAGAGACAGAGACAGAGACAGAGACAGAGACGGAGACAAAGGCCGAGACGGAGACAGTGACGGAGACAGAGGCAGAGACAGGGCCAGGGACAGAGACGGAGACAGGGACAGAGGGAGAGACAGCGACAGAGACAGAGACAGAGACAGAGGCAGAGGCAGAGGCAGAGACAGAGAAAGAGACGGAGACAGAGACAGAGACAGAGACAGAGGCGCAGACGGAGACAGAGGCAGAGACATAGACAGGGACAGCGACAGAGTCAGAGGCAGAGATAGACACAGAGACAGAGACAGAGACTGAGACAAAGACAGAGACAGAGACAGAGACAGAGACAGAGACAGAGACAGAGACAGAGACAGAGACAGAGACAGAGACAGAGACAGAGACAGAGACAGAGACAGAGACAGAGACAGAGACAGAGACAGAGACAGAGACAGAGACAGAGACAGAGACAGAGACAGAGACAGAGACAGAGACAGAGACAGAGACAGAGACAGAGACAGAGACAGAGACAGAGACAGAGGCAGAGACAGAGCCAGAGACAGAGACGGAGACAAAGACCGAGACGGAGACAGAGACGGAGACAGAGGCAGAGACAGAGACAGAGACAGAGACAGAGACGGAGATAGAGACAGAGACAGAGACAGGGACGGAGACAGAGGCAGAGACAGAGCCAGAGACAGAGACAAAGACAGAGACAGAGACAGAGACGGAGATAGAGACAGAGGCAGATACAGAGTCGGAGACAGATGCAGAGACAGAGCCAGAGACAGAGACAGAGACAGAGACAGAGACAGGGGGAGAGACAGCGACAGAGACAGAGACAGAGACAGAGACAGAGACAGAGACAGAGACAGAGACGGAGACAGAGGCAGAGACAGAGCCAGGGACAGAGACAGAGACGGAGACAGAGACAGAGGGAGAGACAGCGAGAGAGGCAGAGACAGAAACAGAGACAGAGACAGATACGGAGACAGAGACAGAGGCAGAGACAGAGACAGAGACAGAGACAGAGACAGAGACAGAGACAGAGACAGAGACAGAGACAGAGACAGAGACAGAGACAGAGACAGAGGCAGAGACAGAGACAGTGACAGAGATAGAGACAGAGACAGAGACAGAGACAGAGGCAGAGACAGAGACAGAGACAGTGACGGAGACAGAGACAGAGACAGAGACAGAGACTGAGACAGAGACAGAGACAGAGACAGAGACAGAGACAGAGACAGAGACAGAGACAGAGACAGAGACAGAGACAGAGACAGAGACAGAGACAGAGACAGAGACAGAGACAGAGACAGAGACAGAGACAGAGACAGAGACAGAGACAGAGACAGAGACAGAGACGGAGACAAAGACCGAGACAGAGGCAGAGACACAGACAGAGACAGAGACAGAGACAGAGACAGAGACAGGGACAGAAACAGAGACAGAGACAGAGACAGAGACAGAAACAGAGACAGAGGCAGAGACAGAGACAGAGACAGAGACACAGACAGAGACAGAGACGGAGACAAAGACCGAGACGGAGACAGTGACGGAAACAGAGGCAGAGACAGGGCCAGGGACAGAGACGGAGACAGGGACAGAGGGAGAGACAGCGACAGAGACAGAGACAGAGACAGAGACAGAGGCAGAGGCAGAGGCAGAGACAGAGAAAGAGACGGAGACAGAGACAGAGACAGAGACAGAGGCGCAGACGGAGACAGGGACAGAGACATAGACAGGGACAGCGACAGAGTCAGAGGCAGAGATAGACACAGAGACAGAGACAGAGACTGAGACAAAGACAGAGACAGAGACAGAGACAGAGACAGAGACAGAGACAGAGACAGAGACAGAGACAGAGACAGAGACAGAGACAGAGACAGAGACAGAGACAGAGACAGAGACAGAGACAGAGACAGAGACAGAGACAGAGACAGAGACAGAGACAGAGACAGAGACAGAGACAGAGACATAGACGGAGATAGAGACAGAGACAGAGACAGAGACGGAGACAGAGACGGAGACAGAGACGGAGACAAAGACCGAGACAGAGACAGAGACGGAGACGGAGGCAGAGACAGAGCCAGTGACAGAGACGGAGACAGAGACAGAGGGAGAGACAGCGAGAGAGACGGAGACAGAAACGGAGACAGAGACAGATACGGAGACAGAGACAGAGACAGAGACGGAGACAGAGACAGAGACAGAGACAGAGACAGAGACAGAGACAGAGACATAGACGGACATAGAGACAGAGACAGAGACAGAGACGGAGACAGAGACGGAGACAAAGACCGAGACAGAGACAGAGACGGAGACAGAGGCAGAGACAGAGACGGAGACAGAGGCAGAGACAGAGACAGAGACGGAGATAAAGACCGAGACAGAGGCAGAGACACAGACAGAGACAGAGACAGAGACAGAGACAGAAACAGAAACAGAGACAGAGACAGAGACAGAGACAGAAACAGAGACAGAGACAGAGACAGAGACAGAGACAGAGACAGAGACAGAGACAGAGACAGAGACAGAGACAGAGACAGAGACAGAGACAGAGACAGAGACAGAGACAGAGACAGAGACAGAGACAGAGACAGAGACAGAGACAGAGATAGAGACAGAGACAGAGACAGAGGCAGAGACAGAGACAGAGACAGAGACAGAGACAGAGACAGAGACAGAGACAGAGACAGAGACAGAGACAGAGACGGAGACAAAGACCGAGACAGAGGCAGAGACACAGACAGTGACAGAGACAGAGACAGAGACAGAAACAGAAACAGAGACAGAGACAGAGACAGAAACAGAGACAGAGACAGAGACAGAGACAGAGACAGAGACAGAGACAGAGACAGAGACAGAGACAGAGACAGAGGCAGAGACAGAGACAGAGACAGAGACAGAGGGAGAGACAGCGAGAGAGGCAGAGACAGAAACAGAGACAGAAACAGATACGGAGACAGAGGCAGAGGAAGAGACAGAGACAGAGACAGAGACGGAGACAGAGACAGAGACAGAGACTGAGGCAGAGACTGAGACAGACACAGAGACAGAGACAGAGACAGAGACAGAGACAGAGACAGAGACAGAGACAGAAACAGAGACAGAGACAGAGACAGAGACAGAGACAGAGACAGAGACAGAGACAGAGACAGAGACGCAGACGGAGACAGATGCAGAAACAGAGACAGGGACATAGGCAGGGACAGCGACAGAGTCAGAGGCAGAGACAGAGACAGAGACAGAGACAGAGACAGAGGCAGAGACAGAGACAGAGACAGAGACAGTGGGAGAGACACAGACAGAGACAGAGACAGAGACAGAGACACAGACAGAGACAGAGACAGAGACAGAGACAGAGACAGAGACAGGGACAGAAACAGAGACAGAGACAGAGACAGAAACAGAGACAGAGACAGAGACAGAGACAGAGACAGAGACAGAGACAGAGACAGAGACAGAAACAGAAACAGAGACAGAGACAGAGACAGAAACAGAGACAGAGACAGAGACTGAGACAGAGACAGAGACAGAGACAGAGACAGAGACAGAGACAGAGACAGAGACAGAGACAGAGACAGAGACAGAGACAGAGACAGAGACAGAGACAGAGACAGAGACAGAGACAGAGACAGAGACAGAGACAGAGACAGAGACAGAGACAGAGACAGAGACGGAGACAAAGACCGAGACAGAGGCAGAGACACAGACAGAGACAGAGACAGAGACAGAGACAGAGACAGGGACAGAAACAGAGACAGAGACAGAGACAGAGACAGAAACAGAGACAGAGACAGAGACAGAGACAGAGACAGAGACAGAGACAGAGACAGAGACGGAGACAAAGGCCGAGACGGAGACAGTGACGGAGACAGAGGCAGAGACAGGGCCAGGGACACAGACGGAGACAGGGACAGAGGGAGAGACAGCGACAGAGACAGAGACAGAGACAGAGGCAGAGGCAGAGGCAGAGACAGAGAAAGAGACGGAGACAGAGACAGAGACAGAGACAGAGGCGCAGACGGAGACAGAGACAGAGACATAGACAGGGACAGCGACAGAGTCAGAGGCAGAGATAGACACAGAGACAGAGACAGAGACTGAGACAAAGACAGAGACAGAGACAGAGACAGAGACAGAGACAGAGACAGAGACAGAGACTGAGACAGAGACAGAGACAGAGACAGAGACAGAGACAGAGACAGAGACAGAGACAGAGACAGAGACAGAGACAGAGACAGAGACAGAGACAGAGACAGAGACAGAGACAGAGACGGAGACAAAGACCGAGACAGAGACAGAGACGGAGACGGAGGCAGAGACAGAGCCAGTGACAGAGACGGAGACAGAGACAGAGGGAGAGACAGCGAGAGAGACGGAGACAGAAACGGAGACAGAGACAGATACGGAGACAGAGACAGAGACAGAGACGGAGACAGAGACAGAGACAGAGACAGAGACAGAGACAGAGACTGACACAGAGACAGAGACAGAGACAGAGACAGAGAGAGAGACAGAGACAGAGACAGAGACAGAGACAGAGACAGAGACAGAGACAGAGACAGAGACAGAGACAGAGACAGAGACAGAGATAGAGACAGAGACAGAGACAGAGGCAGAGACAGAGACAGAGACAGAGACAGAGACAGAGACAGAGACAGAGACAGAGACAGAGACAGAGACAGAGACAGAGACAGAGACAGAGACGGAGACAAAGACCGAGACAGAGGCAGAGACACAGACAGAGACAGAGACAGAGACAGAGACAGAGACAGAAACAGAGACAGAGACAGAGACAGAAACAGAGACAGAGACAGAGACAGAGACAGAGACAGAGACAGAGACAGAGACAGAGACAGAGGCAGAGACAGAGACAGAGACAGAGACAGAGACAGAGACAGAGACAGAGACAGAGACAGAGACAGAGACATAGACGGACATAGAGACAGAGACAGAGACAGAGACGGAGACAGAGACGGAGACAAAGACCGAGACAGAGACAGAGACGGAGACAGAGGCAGAGACAGAGACGGAGACAGAGGCAGAGACAGAGACAGAGACGGAGATAAAGACCGAGACAGAGGCAGAGACACAGACAGAGACAGAGACAGAGACAGAGACAGAAACAGAAACAGAGACAGAGACAGAGACAGAGACAGAAACAGAGACAGAGACAGAGACAGAGACAGAGACAGAGACAGAGACAGAGACAGAGACAGAGACAGAGACAGAGACAGAGACAGAGACAGAGACAGAGACAGAGACAGAGACAGAGACAGAGACAGAGACAGAGACAGAGACAGAGACAGAGACAGAGACAGAGACAGAGACGGAGACAAAGACCGAGACAGAGGCAGAGACACAGACAGTGACAGAGACAGAGACAGAGACAGAAACAGAAACAGAGACAGAGACAGAGACAGAAACAGAGACAGAGACAGAGACAGAGACAGAGACAGAGACAGAGACAGAGACAGAGACAGAGACAGAGACAGAGGCAGAGACAGAGACAGAGACAGAGACAGAGGGAGAGACAGCGAGAGAGGCAGAGACAGAAACAGAGACAGAAACAGATACGGAGACAGAGGCAGAGGAAGAGACAGAGACAGAGACAGAGACGGAGACAGAGACAGAGACAGAGACTGAGGCAGAGACTGAGACAGACACAGAGACAGAGACAGAGACAGAGACAGAGACAGAGACAGAGACAGAAACAGAGACAGAGACAGAGACAGAGACAGAGACAGAGACAGAGACAGAGACAGAGACAGAGACGCAGACGGAGACAGATGCAGAAACAGAGACAGGGACATAGGCAGGGACAGCGACAGAGTCAGAGGCAGAGACAGAAACAGATACGGAGACAGAGGCAGAGGCAGAGACAGAGACAGAGACAGAGACAGTGGGAGAGACACAGACAGAGACAGAGACAGAGACTGAGACAGACACAGAGACAGAGACAGAGACAGAGACAGAGACAGAGACAGAGACAGAAACAGAGACAGAGACAGAGACAGAGACAGAGACAGAGACAGAGACAGAGACAGAGACAGAGACGCAGACGGAGACAGATGCAGAAACAGAGACAGGGACATAGGCAGGGACAGCGACAGAGTCAGAGGCAGAGACAGAGACAGAGACAGAGACAGAGACAGAGGCATAGACAGAGACAGAGACAGAGACAGTGGGAGAGACACAGACAGAGACAGAGACAGAGACAGAGACAGAGACAGAAACAGAGACAGAGACAGAGACAGAGACAGAGACAGAGACAGAGACAGAGACAGAGACAGAGACAGAGACAGAGACGCAGACGGAGACAGATGCAGAAACAGAGACAGGGACATAGACAGGGACAGCGACAGAGTCAGAGGCAGAGACAGAGACAGAGACAGAGACAGAGACAGAGACAGCGACAGAGACAGAGACAGGGACAGAAACAGAGACAGAGACAGAGACAGAGACAGAAACAGAGACAGAGACAGAGACAGAGACAGAGACAGAGACAGAGACAGAGACAGAGACAGAGGCAGAGACAGAAACAGAAACAGAGACAGAGACAGAGACAGGGACAGAAACAGAGACAGAGACAGAGACAGAAACAGAGACAGAGACAGAGACAGAGACAGAGACAGAGACAGAGACAGAGACAGAGACAGAGACAGAGACAGAGACAGAGACAGAGACAGAGACAGAGACAGAGACAGAGACAGAGACAGAGACAGAGACGGAGACAAAGACCGAGACAGAGGCAGAGACACAGACAGAGACAGAGACAGAGACAGAGACAGAGACAGGGACAGAAACAGAGACAGAGACAGAGACAGAGACAGAGACAGAAACAGAGACAGAGACAGAGACAGAGACAGAGACAGAGACAGAGACAGAGACAGAGACGGAGACAAAGGCCGAGACGGAGACAGTGACGGAGACAGAGGCAGAGACAGGGCCAGGGACAGAGACGGAGACAGGGACAGAGGGAGAGACAGCGACAGAGACAGAGACAGAGACAGAGGCAGAGGCAGAGGCAGAGACAGAGAAAGAGACGGAGACAGAGACAGAGACAGAGACAGAGGCGCAGACGGAGACAGAGACAGAGACATAGACAGGGACAGCGACAGAGTCAGAGGCAGAGATAGACACAGAGACAGAGACAGAGACTGAGACAAAGACAGAGACAGAGACAGAGACAGAGACAGAGACAGAGACAGAGACAGAGACAGAGACAGAGACAGAGACAGAGACAGAGACAGAGACAGAGACAGAGACAGAGACAGAGACAGAGACAGAGACAGAGACAGAGACAGAGACAGAGACAGAGACAGAGACAGAGACAGAGACAGAGACAGAGACAGAGACAGAGACAGAGACAGAGACAGAGACAGAGACAGAGAGAGAGACAGAGACAGAGACAGAGACAGAGGCAGAGACAGAGCCAGAGACAGAGACGGAGACAAAGACCGAGACGGAGACAGAGACGGAGACAGAGGCAGAGACAGAGACAGAGACAGAGACAGAGACGGAGATAGAGACAGAGACAGAGACAGGGACGGAGACAGAGGCAGAGACAGAGCCAGAGACAGAGACAAAGACAGAGACAGAGACAGAGACGGAGATAGAGACAGAGGCAGATACAGAGTCGGAGACAGATGCAGAGACAGAGCCAGAGACAGAGACAGAGACAGAGACAGAGACAGGGGGAGAGACAGCGACAGAGACAGAGACAGAGACAGAGACAGAGACAGAGACAGAGACAGAGACGGAGACAGAGGCAGAGACAGAGCCAGGGACAGAGACAGAGACGGAGACAGAGACAGAGGGAGAGACAGCGAGAGAGGCAGAGACAGAAACAGAGACAGAGACAGATACGGAGACAGAGACAGAGGCAGAGACAGAGACAGAGACAGAGACAGAGACAGAGACAGAGACAGAGACAGAGACAGAGACAGAGGCAGAGACAGAGACAGTGACAGAGATAGAGACAGAGACAGAGACAGAGACAGAGGCAGAGACAGAGACAGAGACAGTGACGGAGACAGAGACAGAGACAGAGACAGAGACTGAGACAGAGACAGAGACAGAGACAGAGACAGAGACAGAGACAGAGACAGAGACAGAGACAGAGACAGAGACAGAGACAGAGACAGAGACAGAGACAGAGACAGAGACAGAGACAGAGACAGAGACAGAGACAGAGACAGAGACAGAGACAGAGACAGAGACGGAGACAAAGACCGAGACAGAGGCAGAGACACAGACAGAGACAGAGACAGAGACAGAGACAGAGACAGGGACAGAAACAGAGACAGAGACAGAGACAGAGACAGAAACAGAGACAGAGGCAGAGACAGAGACAGAGACAGAGACACAGACAGAGACAGAGACGGAGACAAAGACCGAGACGGAGACAGTGACGGAAACAGAGGCAGAGACAGGGCCAGGGACAGAGACGGAGACAGGGACAGAGGGAGAGACAGCGACAGAGACAGAGACAGAGACAGAGACAGAGGCAGAGGCAGAGGCAGAGACAGAGAAAGAGACGGAGACAGAGACAGAGACAGAGACAGAGGCGCAGACGGAGACAGGGACAGAGACATAGACAGGGACAGCGACAGAGTCAGAGGCAGAGATAGACACAGAGACAGAGACAGAGACTGAGACAAAGACAGAGACAGAGACAGAGACAGAGACAGAGACAGAGACAGAGACAGAGACAGAGACAGAGACAGAGACAGAGACAGAGACAGAGACAGAGACAGAGACAGAGACAGAGACAGAGACAGAGACAGAGACAGAGACAGAGACAGAGACAGAGACAGAGACAGAGACATAGACGGAGATAGAGACAGAGACAGAGACAGAGACGGAGACAGAGACGGAGACAGAGACGGAGACAAAGACCGAGACAGAGACAGAGACGGAGACGGAGGCAGAGACAGAGCCAGTGACAGAGACGGAGACAGAGACAGAGGGAGAGACAGCGAGAGAGACGGAGACAGAAACGGAGACAGAGACAGATACGGAGACAGAGACAGAGACAGAGACGGAGACAGAGACAGAGACAGAGACAGAGACAGAGACAGAGACTGACACAGAGACAGAGACAGAGACAGAGACAGAGAGAGAGACAGAGACAGAGACAGAGACAGAGACAGAGACAGAGACAGAGACAGAGACAGAGACAGAGACAGAGACAGAGACAGAGACAGAGATAGAGACAGAGACAGAGACAGAGGCAGAGACAGAGACAGAGACAGAGACAGAGACAGAGACAGAGACAGAGACAGAGACAGAGACAGAGACAGAGACAGAGACAGAGACAGAGACGGAGACAAAGACCGAGACAGAGGCAGAGACACAGACAGAGACAGAGACAGAGACAGAGACAGAGACAGAGACAGAAACAGAGACAGAGACAGAGACAGAAACAGAGACAGAGACAGAGACAGAGACAGAGACAGAGACAGAGACAGAGACAGAGACAGAGGCAGAGACAGAGACAGAGACAGAGACAGAGACAGAGACAGAGACAGAGACAGAGACAGAGACATAGACGGACATAGAGACAGAGACAGAGACAGAGACGGAGACAGAGACGGAGACAAAGACCGAGACAGAGACAGAGACGGAGACAGAGGCAGAGACAGAGACGGAGACAGAGGCAGAGACAGAGACAGAGACGGAGATAAAGACCGAGACAGAGGCAGAGACACAGACAGAGACAGAGACAGAGACAGAGACAGAAACAGAAACAGAGACAGAGACAGAGACAGAGACAGAAACAGAGACAGAGACAGAGACAGAGACAGAGACAGAGACAGAGACAGAGACAGAGACAGAGACAGAGACAGAGACAGAGACAGAGACAGAGACAGAGACAGAGACAGAGACAGAGACAGAGACAGAGACAGAGACAGAGATAGAGACAGAGACAGAGACAGAGGCAGAGACAGAGACAGAGACAGAGACAGAGACAGAGACAGAGACAGAGACAGAGACAGAGACGGAGACAAAGACCGAGACAGAGGCAGAGACACAGACAGTGACAGAGACAGAGACAGAGACAGAAACAGAAACAGAGACAGAGACAGAGACAGAAACAGAGACAGAGACAGAGACAGAGACAGAGACAGAGACAGAGACAGAGACAGAGACAGAGACAGAGACAGAGGCAGAGACAGAGACAGAGACAGAGACAGAGGGAGAGACAGCGAGAGAGGCAGAGACAGAAACAGAGACAGAAACAGATACGGAGACAGAGGCAGAGGAAGAGACAGAGACAGAGACAGAGACGGAGACAGAGACAGAGACAGAGACTGAGGCAGAGACTGAGACAGACACAGAGACAGAGACAGAGACAGAGACAGAGACAGAGACAGAGACAGAAACAGAGACAGAGACAGAGACAGAGACAGAGACAGAGACAGAGACAGAGACAGAGACAGAGACGGAGACGGAGACAGATGCAGAAACAGAGACAGGGACATAGGCAGGGACAGCGACAGAGTCAGAGGCAGAGACAGAGACAGAGACAGAGACAGAGACAGAGGCAGAGACAGAGACAGAGACAGAGACAGTGGGAGAGACACAGACAGAGACAGAGACAGAGACAGAGACACAGACAGAGACAGAGACAGAGACAGAGACAGAGACAGAGACAGGGACAGAAACAGAGACAGAGACAGAGACAGAAACAGAGACAGAGACAGAGACAGAGACAGAGACAGAGACAGAGACAGAGACAGAGACAGAAACAGAAACAGAGACAGAGACAGAGACAGAAACAGAGACAGAGACAGAGACTGAGACAGAGACAGAGACAGAGACAGAGACAGAGACAGAGACAGAGACAGAGACAGAGACAGAGACAGAGACAGAGACAGAGACAGAGACAGAGACAGAGACAGAGACAGAGACAGAGACAGAGACAGAGACAGAGACAGAGACAGAGACAGAGACAGAGACAGAGACAGAGACAGAGACAGAGACAGAGACGGAGACAAAGACCGAGACAGAGGCAGAGACACAGACAGAGACAGAGACAGAGACAGAGACAGAGACAGAGACAGGGACAGAAACAGAGACAGAGACAGAGACAGAGACAGAAACAGAGACAGAGACAGAGACAGAGACAGAGACAGAGACAGAGACAGAGACAGAGACGGAGACAAAGGCCGAGACGGAGACAGTGACGGAGACAGAGGCAGAGACAGGGCCAGGGACACAGACGGAGACAGGGACAGAGGGAGAGACAGCGACAGAGACAGAGACAGAGACAGAGGCAGAGGCAGAGGCAGAGACAGAGAAAGAGACGGAGACAGAGACAGAGACAGAGACAGAGGCGCAGACGGAGACAGAGACAGAGACATAGACAGGGACAGCGACAGAGTCAGAGGCAGAGATAGACACAGAGACAGAGACAGAGACTGAGACAAAGACAGAGACAGAGACAGAGACAGAGACAGAGACAGAGACAGAGACAGAGACTGAGACAGAGACAGAGACAGAGACAGAGACAGAGACAGAGACAGAGACAGAGACAGAGACAGAGACAGAGACAGAGACAGAGACAGAGACAGAGACGGAGACAAAGACCGAGACAGAGACAGAGACGGAGACGGAGGCAGAGACAGAGCCAGTGACAGAGACGGAGACAGAGACAGAGGGAGAGACAGCGAGAGAGACGGAGACAGAAACGGAGACAGAGACAGATACGGAGACAGAGACAGAGACAGAGACGGAGACAGAGACAGAGACAGAGACAGAGACAGAGACAGAGACTGACACAGAGACAGAGACAGAGACAGAGACAGAGAGAGAGACAGGGACAGAGACAGAGACAGAGACAGAGACAGAGACAGAGACAGAGACAGAGACAGAGACAGAGACAGAGATAGAGACAGAGACAGAGACAGAGGCAGAGACAGAGACAGAGACAGAGACAGAGACAGAGACAGAGACAGAGACAGAGACAGAGACAGAGACAGAGACAGAGACAGAGACAGAGACGGAGACAAAGACCGAGACAGAGGCAGAGACACAGACAGAGACAGAGACAGAGACAGAGACAGAGACAGAAACAGAGACAGAGACAGAGACAGAAACAGAGACAGAGACAGAGACAGAGACAGAGACAGAGACAGAGACAGAGACAGAGACAGAGACAGAGGCAGAGACAGAGACAGAGACAGAGACAGAGACAGAGACAGAGACAGAGACAGAGACAGAGACATAGACGGACATAGAGACAGAGACAGAGACAGAGACGGAGACAGAGACGGAGACAAAGACCGAGACAGAGACAGAGACGGAGACAGAGGCAGAGACAGAGACGGAGACAGAGGCAGAGACAGAGACAGAGACGGAGATAAAGACCGAGACAGAGGCAGAGACACAGACAGAGACAGAGACAGAGACAGAGACAGAAACAGAAACAGAGACAGAGACAGAGACAGAGACAGAAACAGAGACAGAGACAGAGACAGAGACAGAGACAGAGACAGAGACAGAGACAGAGACAGAGACAGAGACAGAGACAGAGACAGAGACAGAGACAGAGACAGAGACAGAGACAGAGACAGAGACAGAGACAGAGACAGAGACAGAGATAGAGACAGAGACAGAGACAGAGGCAGAGACAGAGACAGAGACAGAGACAGAGACAGAGACAGAGACAGAGACAGAGACAGAGACAGAGACAGAGACGGAGACAAAGACCGAGACAGAGGCAGAGACACAGACAGTGACAGAGACAGAGACAGAGACAGAAACAGAAACAGAGACAGAGACAGAGACAGAAACAGAGACAGAGACAGAGACAGAGACAGAGACAGAGACAGAGACAGAGACAGAGACAGAGACAGAGACAGAGACAGAGGCAGAGACAGAGACAGAGACAGAGACAGAGGGAGAGACAGCGAGAGAGGCAGAGACAGAAACAGAGACAGAAACAGATACGGAGACAGAGGCAGAGGAAGAGACAGAGACAGAGACAGAGACGGAGACAGAGACAGAGACAGAGACTGAGGCAGAGACTGAGACAGACACAGAGACAGAGACAGAGACAGACACAGAGACAGAGACAGAGACAGAAACAGAGACAGAGACAGAGACAGAGACAGAGACAGAGACAGAGACAGAGACAGAGACAGAGACGCAGACGGAGACAGATGCAGAAACAGAGACAGGGACATAGGCAGGGACAGCGACAGAGTCAGAGGCAGAGACAGAGACAGAGACAGAGACAGAGACAGAGGCAGAGACAGAGACAGAGACAGAGACAGTGGGAGAGACACAGACAGAGACAGAGACAGAGACAGAGACACAGACAGAGACAGAGACAGAGACAGAGACAGAGACAGAGACAGGGACAGAAACAGAGACAGAGACAGAGACAGAAACAGAGACAGAGACAGAGACAGAGACAGAGACAGAGACAGAGACAGAGACAGAGACAGAGACAGAAACAGAAACAGAGACAGAGACAGAGACAGAAACAGAGACAGAGACAGAGACTGAGACAGAGACAGAGACAGAGACAGAGACAGAGACAGAGACAGAGACAGAGACAGAGACAGAGACAGAGACAGAGACAGAGACAGAGACAGAGACAGAGACAGAGACAGAGACAGAGACAGAGACAGAGACAGAGACAGAGACAGAGACAGAGACAGAGACAGAGACAGAGACAGAGACAGAGACAGAGACAGAGACGGAGACAAAGACCGAGACAGAGGCAGAGACACAGACAGAGACAGAGACAGAGACAGAGACAGAGACAGGGACAGAAACAGAGACAGAGACAGAGACAGAGACAGAAACAGAGACAGAGACAGAGACAGAGACAGAGACAGAGACAGAGACAGAGACAGAGACGGAGACAAAGGCCGAGACGGAGACAGTGACGGAGACAGAGGCAGAGACAGGGCCAGGGACACAGACGGAGACAGGGACAGAGGGAGAGACAGCGACAGAGACAGAGACAGAGACAGAGGCAGAGGCAGAGGCAGAGACAGAGAAAGAGACGGAGACAGAGACAGAGACAGAGACAGAGGCGCAGACGGAGACAGAGACTGAGACATAGACAGGGACAGCGACAGAGTCAGAGGCAGAGATAGACACAGAGACAGAGACAGAGACTGAGACAAAGACAGAGACAGAGACAGAGACAGAGACAGAGACAGAGACAGAGACAGAGACTGAGACAGAGACAGAGACAGAGACAGAGACAGAGACAGAGACAGAGACAGAGACAGAGACAGAGACAGAGACAGAGACAGAGACAGAGACAGAGACAGAGACAGAGACAGAGACAGAGACAGAGACAGAGACAGAGACAGAGACAGAGACAGAGACAGAGGCAGAGACAGAGCCAGAGACAGAGACGGAGACAAAGACCGAGACGGAGACAGAGACGGAGACAGAGGCAGAGGCAGAGACAGAGACAGAGACAGAGACAGAGACGGAGATAGAGACAGAGACAGAGACAGGGACGGAGACGGAGGCAGAGACAGAGCCAGAGACAGAGACAGAGACAGAGAGAGAGACAGAGACGGAGATAGAGACAGAGGCAGATACAGAGTCGGAGACAGATGCAGAGACAGAGCCAGAGACAGAGACAGAGACAGAGACAGAGACAGGGGGAGAGACAGCGACAGAGACAGAGACAGAGACAGAGACAGAGACAGAGACAGAGACAGAGACAGAGACGGAGACAGAGGCAGAGACAGAGCCAGGGACAGAGACAGAGACGGAGACAGAGACAGAGGGAGAGACAGCGAGAGAGGCAGAGACAGAAACAGAGACAGAGACAGATACGGAGACAGAGACAGAGGCAGAGACAGAGACAGAGACAGAGACAGAGACAGAGACAGAGACAGAGACAGAGACAGAGACAGAGACAGAGACAGAGACGGAGACAGAGACAGAGGCAGAGACAGAGACAGTGACAGAGATAGAGACAGAGACAGAGACAGAGACAGAGGCAGAGACAGAGACAGAGACAGAGACAGAGACAGAGACAGAGACAGAGACAGAGACAGAGACAGAGACAGAGACAGAGACGGAGACAAAGACCGAGACAGAGGCAGAGACACAGACAGAGACAGAGACAGAGACAGAGACAGAGACAGGGACAGAAACAGAGACAGAGACAGAGACAGAGACAGAAACAGAGACAGAGGCAGAGACAGAGACAGAGACAGAGACACAGACAGAGACAGAGACGGAGACAAAGACCGAGACGGAGACAGTGACGGAAACAGAGGCAGAGACAGGGCCAGGGACAGAGACGGAGACAGGGACAGAGGGAGAGACAGCGACAGAGACAGAGACAGAGACAGAGACAGAGGCAGAGGCAGAGGCAGAGACAGAGAAAGAGACGGAGACAGAGACAGAGACAGAGACAGAGGCGCAGACGGAGACAGGGACAGAGACATAGACAGGGACAGCGACAGAGTCAGAGGCAGAGATAGACACAGAGACAGAGACAGAGACTGAGACAAAGACAGAGACAGAGACAGAGACAGAGACAGAGACAGAGACAGAGACAGAGACAGAGACAGAGACAGAGACAGAGACAGAGACAGAGACAGAGACAGAGACAGAGACAGAGACAGAGACAGAGACAGAGACAGAGACAGAGACATAGACGGAGATAGAGACAGAGACAGAGACAGAGACGGAGACAGAGACGGAGACAAAGACCGAGACAGAGACAGAGACGGAGACGGAGGCAGAGACAGAGCCAGGGACAGAGACGGAGACAGAGACAGAGGGAGAGACAGCGAGAGAGACGGAGACAGAAACGGAGACAGAGACAGATACGGAGACAGAGACAGAGACAGAGACGGAGACAGAGACAGAGACAGAGACAGAGACAGAGACAGAGACTGACACAGAGACAGAGACAGAGACAGAGACAGAGAGAGAGACAGAGACAGAGACAGAGACAGAGACAGAGACAGAGACAGAGACAGAGACAGAGACAGAGACAGAGACAGAGATAGAGACAGAGACAGAGACAGAGGCAGAGACAGAGACAGAGACAGAGACAGAGACAGAGACAGAGACAGAGACAGAGACGGAGACAAAGACCGAGACAGAGGCAGAGACACAGACAGAGACAGAGACAGAGACAGAGACAGAGACAGAAACAGAGACAGAGACAGAGACAGAAACAGAGACAGAGACAGAGACAGAGACAGAGACAGAGACAGAGACAGAGACAGAGGCAGAGACAGAGACAGAGACAGAAACAGAGACAGAGACAGAGACAGAGACAGAGACAGAGACAGAGACAGAGACAGAGACAGAGACGGAGACAAAGGCCGAGACGGAGACAGTGACGGAGACAGAGGCAGAGACAGGGCCAGGGACAGAGACGGAGACAGGGACAGAGGGAGAGACAGCGACAGAGACAGAGACAGAGACAGAGGCAGAGGCAGAGGCAGAGACAGAGAAAGAGACGGAGACAGAGACAGAGACAGAGACAGAGGCGCAGACGGAGACAGAGACAGAGACATAGACAGGGACAGCGACAGAGTCAGAGGCAGAGATAGACACAGAGACAGAGACAGAGACTGAGACAAAGACAGAGACAGAGACAGAGACAGAGACAGAGACAGAGACAGAGACAGAGACAGAGACAGAGGCAGAGACAGAGACAGAGACAGAGACAGAGACAGAGACAGAGACAGAGACAGAGACAGAGACAGAGACAGTGGGAGGGACAGAGACGGAGACAAAGACCGAGACAGAGACAGAGACAGAGACTGAGACAGAGACAGAGACAGAGACAGAGACAGAGACAGAGACAGAGACAGAGACAGAGACAGAGACAGAGACAGAGACAGAGACAGAGACAGAGACAGAGACAGAGACAGAGACAGAGACAGAGACAGAGACAGAGACAGAGACAGAGACAGAGACAGAGACAGAGACAGAGACAGAGACAGAGACAGAGACAGAGACAGACACAGAGACAGAGACAGAGACAGAGACAGAGACATAGACGGACATAGAGACAGAGACAGAGACAGAGACGGAGACAGAGACGGAGACAAAGACCGAGACAGAGACAGAGACGGAGACAGAGGCAGAGACAGAGCCAGGGACAGAGACGGAGACAGAGACAGAGGGAGAGACAGCGAGAGAGACGGAGACAGAAACGGAGACAGAGACAGATACGGAGACAGAGACAGAGACAGAGACGGAGACAGAGACAGAGACAGAGACAGAGACAGAGACAGAGACAGAGACAGAGACTGACACAGAGACAGAGACAGAGACAGAGACAGAGACAGAGACAGAGACAGAGACAGAGACAGAGACAGAGACAGAGACAGAGACAGAGACAGAGACAGAGACAGAGACAGAGATAGAGACAGAGACAGAGACAGAGGCAGAGACAGAGACAGAGACAGAGACAGAGACAGAGACAGAGACAGAGACAGAGACAGAGACAGAGACAGAGACAGAGACGGAGACAGAGACGGAGATGAAGACCGAGACAGAGACAGAGACGGAGACAGAGGCACAGACAGAGCCAGGGACAGAGACGGAGACAGAGACAGAGGGAGAGACAGCGAGAGAGGCAGAGACAGAAACAGAGACAGAAACAGATACGGAGACAGAGGCAGAGGAAGAGACAGAGACAGAGACAGAGACGGAGACAGAGACAGAGACAGAGACTGAGGCAGAGACTGAGACAGACACAGAGACAGAGACAGAGACAGAGACAGAGACAGAGACAGAGACAGAGACAGAAACAGAGACAGAGACAGAGACAGAGACAGAGACAGAGACAGAGACAGAGACAGAGACAGAGACGCAGACGGAGACAGATGCAGAAACAGAGACAGGGACATAGACAGGGACAGCGACAGAGTCAGAGGCAGAGACAGAGACAGAGACAGAGACAGAGACAGAGACAGAAACAGAGGCAGAGACAGAGACAGAGACAGTGGGAGAGACACAGACAGAGACAGAGACAGAGACAGAGACACAGACAGAGACAGAGACAGAGACAGAGACAGAGACAGGGACAGAAACAGAGACAGAGACAGAGACAGAGACAGAAACAGAGACAGAGGCAGAGACAGAGACAGAGACAGAGACAGAGACAGAGACAGAGGCAGAGACAGAAACAGAAACAGAGACAGAGACAGAGACAGAGACAGAAACAGAGACAGAGACAGAGACTGAGACAGAGACAGAGACAGAGACAGAGACAGAGACAGAGACAGAGACAGAGACAGAGACAGAGACAGAGACAGAGACAGAGACAGAGACAGAGACAGAGACAGAGACAGAGACAGAGACAGAGACAGAGACAGAGACAGAGACAGAGACAGAGACAGAGACAGAGACAGAGACAGAGACAGAGACAGAGACGGAGACAAAGACCGAGACAGAGGCAGAGACACAGACAGAGACAGAGACAGAGACAGAGACAGAGACAGGGACAGAAACAGAGACAGAGACAGAGACAGAGACAGAAACAGAGACAGAGACAGAGACAGAGACAGAGACAGAGACAGAGACAGAGACAGAGACGGAGACAAAGGCCGAGACGGAGACAGTGACGGAGACAGAGGCAGAGACAGGGCCAGGGACAGAGACGGAGACAGGGACAGAGGGAGAGACAGCGACAGAGACAGAGACAGAGACAGAGGCAGAGGCAGAGGCAGAGACAGAGAAAGAGACGGAGACAGAGACAGAGACAGAGACAGAGGCGCAGACGGAGACAGAGACAGAGACATAGACAGGGACAGCGACAGAGTCAGAGGCAGAGATAGACACAGAGACAGAGACAGAGACTGAGACAAAGACAGAGACAGAGACAGAGACAGAGACAGAGACAGAGACAGAGACAGAGACAGAGACAGAGACAGAGACAGAGACAGAGACAGAGACAGAGACAGAGACAGAGACAGAGACAGAGACGGAGACAGAGACAGAGACAGAGACAGTGGGAGGGACAGAGATGGAGACAAAGACCGAGACAGAGACAGAGACAGAGACTGAGACAGAGACAGAGACAGAGACAGAGACAGAGACAGAGACAGAGACAGAGACAGAGACAGAGACAGAGACAGAGACAGAGACAGAGACAGAGACAGAGACAGAGACAGAGACAGAGACAGAGACAGAGACAGAGACAGAGACAGAGACAGAGACAGAGACAGAGACAGAGACAGAGACAGAGACAGAGACAGAGACAGAGACAGAGACAGACACAGAGACAGAGACAGAGACAGAGACAGAGACATAGACGGACATAGAGACAGAGACAGAGACAGAGACGGAGACAGAGACGGAGACAAAGACCGAGACAGAGACAGAGACGGAGACAGAGGCAGAGACAGAGCCAGGGACAGAGACGGAGACAGAGACAGAGGGAGAGACAGCGAGAGAGACGGAGACAGAAACGGAGACAGAGACAGATACGGAGACAGAGACAGAGACAGAGACGGAGACAGAGACAGAGACAGAGACAGAGACAGAGACAGAGACAGAGACAGAGACTGACACAGAGACAGAGACAGAGACAGAGACAGAGAGAGAGACAGAGACAGAGACAGAGACAGAGACAGAGACAGAGACAGAGACAGAGACAGAGACAGAGACAGAGACAGAGACAGAGACAGAGACAGAGACAGAGACAGAGACAGAGACAGAGACAGAGATAGAGACAGAGACAGAGACAGAGGCAGAGACAGAGACAGAGACAGAGACAGAGACAGAGACAGAGACAGAGACAGAGACAGAGACAGAGACAGAGACGGAGACAGAGACGGAGATGACGACCGAGACAGAGACAGAGACGGAGACAGAGGCACAGACAGAGCCAGGGACAGAGACGGAGACAGAGGGAGAGACAGCGAGAGAGGCAGAGACAGAAACAGAGACAGAAACAGATACGGAGACAGAGGCAGAGGAAGAGACAGAGACAGAGACAGAGACGGAGACAGAGACAGAGACAGAGACTGAGGCAGAGACTGAGACAGACACAGAGACAGAGACAGAGACAGAGACAGAGACAGAGACAGAGACAGAGACAGAAACAGAGACAGAGACAGAGACAGAGACAGAGACAGAGACAGAGACAGAGACAGAGACAGAGACAGAGACGCAGACGGAGACAGATGCAGAAACAGAGACAGGGACATAGACAGGGACAGCGACAGAGTCAGAGGCAGAGACAGAGACAGAGACAGAGACAGAGACAGAGACAGAGACAGAGACAGAGACACAGACAGAGACACAGACAGAGACAGAGACAGAGACAGGGACAGAAACAGAGACAGAGACAGAGACAGAGACAGAGACAGAAACAGAGACAGAGACAGAGACAGAGACAGAGACAGAGACAGAGACAGAGACAGAGGCAGAGACAGAAACAGAAACAGAGACAGAGACAGAGACAGAGACAGAAACAGAGACAGAGACAGAGACTGAGACAGAGACAGAGACAGAGACAGAGACAGAGACAGAGACAGAGACAGAGACAGAGACAGAGACAGAGACAGAGACAGAGACAGAGACAGAGACAGAGACAGAGACAGAGACAGAGACAGAGACAGAGACGGAGACAAAGACCGAGACAGAGGCAGAGACACAGACAGAGACAGAGACAGAGACAGAGACAGAGACAGGGACAGAAACAGAGACAGAGACAGAGACAGAGACAGAAACAGAGACAGAGACAGAGACAGAGACAGAGACAGAGACAGAGACAGAGACGGAGACAAAGGCCGAGACGGAGACAGTGACGGAGACAGAGGCAGAGACAGGGCCAGGGACAGAGACGGAGACAGGGACAGAGGGAGAGACAGCGACAGAGACAGAGACAGAGACAGAGGCAGAGGCAGAGGCAGAGACAGAGAAAGAGACGGAGACAGAGACAGAGACAGAGACAGAGACAGAGGCGCAGACGGAGACAGAGACAGAGACATAGACAGGGACAGCGACAGAGTCAGAGGCAGAGATAGACACAGAGACAGAGACAGAGACTGAGACAAAGACAGAGACAGAGACAGAGACAGAGACAGAGACAGAGACAGAGACAGAGACAGAGACAGAGACAGAGACAGAGACAGAGACAGAGACAGAGACAGAGACAGAGACAGAGACAGAGACAGAGACAGTGGGAGAGACAGCGACAGGGACGGAGACAGAGACGGAGACAAAGACCGAGACAGAGACAGAGACAGAGACTGAGACAGAGACAGAGACAGAGACAGAGACAGAGACAGAGACAGAGACAGAGACAGAGACAGAGACAGAGACAGAGACAGAGACAGAGACAGAGACAGAGACAGAGACAGAGACAGAGACAGAGACAGAGACAGAGACAGAGACAGAGACAGAGACAGAGACAGAGACAGAGACAGAGACAGAGGCAGAGACAGAGCCAGAGACAGAGACGGAGACAAAGACCGAGACAGAGACAGAGACGGAGACAGAGGCAGAGACAGAGACAGAGACAGAGACAGAGACAGAGACAGAGACGGAGACAAAGACCGAGATAGAGGCAGAGACACAGACAGAGACAGAGACAGAGACAGAGACAGAGACAGAAACAGAAACAGAGACAGAGACAGAGACAGAAACAGAGACAGAGACAGAGACAGAGACAGAGACACAGACAGAGACAGAGACAGAGACAGAGACAGAGACAGGGACAGAAACAGAGACAGAGACAGAGACAGAGACAGAAACAGAGACAGAGGCAGAGACAGAGACAGAGACAGAGACACAGACAGAGACAGAGACGGAGACAAAGACCGAGACGGAGACAGTGACGGAAACAGAGGCAGAGACAGGGCCAGGGACAGAGACGGAGACAGGGACAGAGGGAGAGACAGCGACAGAGACAGAGACAGAGACAGAGACAGAGGCAGAGGCAGAGGCAGAGACAGAGAAAGAGACGGAGACAGAGACAGAGACAGAGACAGAGGCGCAGACGGAGACAGGGACAGAGACATAGACAGGGACAGCGACAGAGTCAGAGGCAGAGATAGACACAGAGACAGAGACAGAGACTGAGACAAAGACAGAGACAGAGACAGAGACAGAGACAGAGACAGAGACAGAGACAGAGACAGAGACAGAGACAGAGACAGAGACAGAGACAGAGACAGAGACAGAGACAGAGACAGAGACAGAGACAGAGACAGAGACAGAGACAGAGACATAGACGGAGATAGAGACAGAGACAGAGACAGAGACGGAGACAGAGACGGAGACAAAGACCGAGACAGAGACAGAGACGGAGACGGAGGCAGAGACAGAGCCAGGGACAGAGACGGAGACAGAGACAGAGGGAGAGACAGCGAGAGAGACGGAGACAGAAACGGAGACAGAGACAGATACGGAGACAGAGACAGAGACAGAGACGGAGACAGAGACAGAGACAGAGACAGAGACAGAGACACAGACAGAGACAGAGACAGAGACAGAGACAGAGACAGGGACAGAAACAGAGACAGAGACAGAGACAGAGACAGAAACAGAGACAGAGGCAGAGACAGAGACAGAGACAGAGACACAGACAGAGACAGAGACGGAGACAAAGACCGAGACGGAGACAGTGACGGAAACAGAGGCAGAGACAGGGCCAGGGACAGAGACGGAGACAGGGACAGAGGGAGAGACAGCGACAGAGACAGAGACAGAGACAGAGACAGAGGCAGAGGCAGAGGCAGAGACAGAGAAAGAGACGGAGACAGAGACAGAGACAGAGACAGAGGCGCAGACGGAGACAGGGACAGAGACATAGACAGGGACAGCGACAGAGTCAGAGGCAGAGATAGACACAGAGACAGAGACAGAGACTGAGACAAAGACAGAGACAGAGACAGAGACAGAGACAGAGACAGAGACAGAGACAGAGACAGAGACAGAGACAGAGACAGAGACAGAGACAGAGACAGAGACAGAGACAGAGACAGAGACAGAGACAGAGACAGAGACAGAGACAGAGACAGAGACATAGACGGAGATAGAGACAGAGACAGAGACAGAGACGGAGACAGAGACGGAGACAAAGACCGAGACAGAGACAGAGACGGAGACGGAGGCAGAGACAGAGCCAGGGACAGAGACGGAGACAGAGACAGAGGGAGAGACAGCGAGAGAGACGGAGACAGAAACGGAGACAGAGACAGATACGGAGACAGAGACAGAGACAGAGACGGAGACAGAGACAGAGACAGAGACAGAGACAGAGACAGAGACTGACACAGAGACAGAGACAGAGACAGAGACAGAGAGAGAGACAGAGACAGAGACAGAGACAGAGACAGAGACAGAGACAGAGACAGAGACAGAGACAGAGACAGAGACAGAGACAGAGATAGAGACAGAGACAGAGACAGAGGCAGAGACAGAGACAGAGACAGAGACAGAGACAGAGACAGAGACAGAGACAGAGACAGAGACAGAGACAGAGACAGAGACGGAGACAAAGACCGAGACAGAGGCAGAGACACAGACAGAGACAGAGACAGAGACAGAGACAGAGACAGAAACAGAGACAGAGACAGAGACAGAAACAGAGACAGAGACAGAGACAGAGACAGAGACAGAGACAGAGACAGAGACAGAGACAGAGACAGAGGCAGAGACAGAGACAGAGACAGAGACAGAGACAGAGACAGAGACAGAGACAGAGACAGAGACATAGACGGACATAGAGACAGAGACAGAGACAGAGACGGAGACAGAGACGGAGACAAAGACCGAGACAGAGACAGAGACGGAGACAGAGGCAGAGACAGAGACGGAGACAGAGGCAGAGACAGAGACAGAGACGGAGATAAAGACCGAGACAGAGGCAGAGACACAGACAGAGACAGAGACAGAGACAGAGACAGAAACAGAAACAGAGACAGAGACAGAGACAGAGACAGAAACAGAGACAGAGACAGAGACAGAGACAGAGACAGAGACAGAGACAGAGACAGAGACAGAGACAGAGACAGAGACAGAGACAGAGACAGAGACAGAGACAGAGACAGAGACAGAGACAGAGACAGAGACAGAGACAGAGACAGAGATAGAGACAGAGACAGAGACAGAGGCAGAGACAGAGACAGAGACAGAGACAGAGACAGAGACAGAGACAGAGACAGAGACAGAGACGGAGACAAAGACCGAGACAGAGGCAGAGACACAGACAGTGACAGAGACAGAGACAGAGACAGAAACAGAAACAGAGACAGAGACAGAGACAGAAACAGAGACAGAGACAGAGACAGAGACAGAGACAGAGACAGAGACAGAGACAGAGACAGAGACAGAGACAGAGGCAGAGACAGAGACAGAGACAGAGACAGAGATAGAGACAGAGACAGAGACAGAGGCAGAGACAGAGACAGAGACAGAGACAGAGACAGAGACAGAGACAGAGACAGAGACAGAGACAGAGACAGAGACGGAGACAGAGACGGAGATGAAGACCGAGACAGAGACAGAGACGGAGACAGAGGCACAGACAGAGCCAGGGACAGAGACGGAGACAGAGACAGAGGGAGAGACAGCGAGAGAGGCAGAGACAGAAACAGAGACAGAAACAGATACGGAGACAGAGGCAGAGGAAGAGACAGAGACAGAGACAGAGACGGAGACAGAGACAGAGACAGAGACTGAGGCAGAGACTGAGACAGACACAGAGACAGAGACAGAGACAGAGACAGAGACAGAGACAGAGACAGAAACAGAGACAGAGACAGAGACAGAGACAGAGACAGAGACAGAGACAGAGACAGAGACAGAGACGCAGACGGAGACAGATGCAGAAACAGAGACAGGGACATAGACAGGGACAGCGACAGAGTCAGAGGCAGAGACAGAGACAGAGACAGAGACAGAGACAGAGGCAGAGACAGAGACAGAGACAGAGACAGTGGGAGAGACACAGACAGAGACAGAGACAGAGACAGAGACACAGACAGAGACAGAGACAGAGACAGAGACAGAGACAGAGACAGGGACAGAAACAGAGACAGAGACAGAGACAGAAACAGAGACAGAGACAGAGACAGAGACAGAGACAGAGACAGAGACAGAGACAGAGACAGAAACAGAAACAGAGACAGAGACAGAGACAGAAACAGAGACAGAGACAGAGACTGAGACAGAGACAGAGACAGAGACAGAGACAGAGACAGAGACAGAGACAGAGACAGAGACAGAGACAGAGACAGAGACAGAGACAGAGACAGAGACAGAGACAGAGACAGAGACAGAGACAGAGACAGAGACAGAGACAGAGACAGAGACAGAGACAGAGACAGAGACAGAGACAGAGACGGAGACAAAGACCGAGACAGAGGCAGAGACACAGACAGAGACAGAGACAGAGACAGAGACAGAGACAGGGACAGAAACAGAGACAGAGACAGAGACAGAGACAGAAACAGAGACAGAGACAGAGACAGAGACAGAGACAGAGACAGAGACAGAGACAGAGACGGAGACAAAGGCCGAGACGGAGACAGTGACGGAGACAGAGGCAGAGACAGGGCCAGGGACAGAGACGGAGACAGGGACAGAGGGAGAGACAGCGACAGAGACAGAGACAGAGACAGAGGCAGAGGCAGAGGCAGAGACAGAGAAAGAGACGGAGACAGAGACAGAGACAGAGACAGAGGCGCAGACGGAGACAGAGACAGAGACATAGACAGGGACAGCGACAGAGTCAGAGGCAGAGATAGACACAGAGACAGAGACAGAGACTGAGACAAAGACAGAGACAGAGACAGAGACAGAGACAGAGACAGAGACAGAGACAGAGACAGAGACAGAGACAGAGACAGAGACAGAGACAGAGACAGAGACAGAGACAGAGACAGAGACAGAGACAGAGACAGAGACAGTGGGAGGGACAGAGACGGAGACAAAGACCGAGACAGAGACAGAGACAGAGACTGAGACAGAGACAGAGACAGAGACAGAGACAGAGACAGAGACAGAGACAGAGACAGAGACAGAGACAGAGACAGAGACAGAGACAGAGACAGACACAGAGACAGAGACAGAGACAGAGACAGAGACATAGACGGACATAGAGACAGAGACAGAGACAGAGACGGAGACAGAGACGGAGACAAAGACCGAGACAGAGACAGAGACGGAGACAGAGGCAGAGACAGAGCCAGGGACAGAGACGGAGACAGAGACAGAGGGAGAGACAGCGAGAGAGACGGAGACAGAAACGGAGACAGAGACAGATACGGAGACAGAGACAGAGACAGAGACGGAGACAGAGACAGAGACAGAGACAGAGACAGAGACAGAGACAGAGACAGAGACTGACACAGAGACAGAGACAGAGACAGAGACAGAGACAGAGACAGAGACAGAGACAGAGACAGAGACAGAGACAGAGACAGAGACAGAGACAGAGACAGAGACAGAGACAGAGACAGAGACAGAGATAGAGACAGAGACAGAGACAGAGGCAGAGACAGAGACAGAGACAGAGACAGAGACAGAGACAGAGACAGAGACAGAGACAGAGACAGAGACAGAGACGGAGACAGAGACGGAGATGAAGACCGAGACAGAGACAGAGACGGAGACAGAGGCACAGACAGAGCCAGGGACAGAGACGGAGACAGAGACAGAGGGAGAGACAGCGAGAGAGGCAGAGACAGAAACAGAGACAGAAACAGATACGGAGACAGAGGCAGAGGAAGAGACAGAGACAGAGACAGAGACGGAGACAGAGACAGAGACAGAGACTGAGGCAGAGACTGAGACAGACACAGAGACAGAGACAGAGACAGAGACAGAGACAGAGACAGAGACAGAGACAGAGACAGAGACAGAGACAGAGACAGAGACAGAGACAGAGACAGAGACAGAGACAGAGACAGAGACAGAGACAGAGACAGAGACAGAGACAGAGACGGAGACAAAGACCGAGACAGAGGCAGAGACACAGACAGAGACAGAGACAGAGACAGAGACAGAGACAGGGACAGAAACAGAGACAGAGACAGAGACAGAGACAGAGACAGAGACAGAGACAGAGACGGAGACAAAGGCCGAGACGGAGACAGTGACGGAGACAGAGGCAGAGACAGGGCCAGGGACAGAGACGGAGACAGGGACAGAGGGAGAGACAGCGACAGAGACAGAGACAGAGACAGAGGCAGAGGCAGAGGCAGAGACAGAGAAAGAGACGGAGACAGAGACAGAGACAGAGACAGAGGCGCAGACGGAGACAGAGACAGAGACATAGACAGGGACAGCGACAGAGTCAGAGGCAGAGATAGACACAGAGACAGAGACAGAGACTGAGACAAAGACAGAGACAGAGACAGAGACAGAGACAGAGACAGAGACAGAGACAGAGACAGAGACAGAGACAGAGACAGAGACAGAGACAGAGAGAGAGACAGAGACAGAGACGGAGACAGAGACAGAGACAGAGACAGTGGGAGGGACAGAGACGGAGACAAAGACCGAGACAGAGACAGAGACAGAGACTGAGACAAAGACAGAGACAGAGACAGAGACAGAGACAGAGACCGAGACAGAGACAGAGACAGAGACAGAGACAGAGACAGAGACAGAGACAGAGACAGGGACAGAGACAGAGACAGAGACAGAGACAGAGACAGAGACAGAGACAGAGACAGAGACAGAGACAGAGACAGACACAGAGACAGAGACAGAGACAGAGACAGAGACATAGACGGACATAGAGACAGAGACAGAGACAGAGACGGAGACAGAGACGGAGACAAAGACCGAGACAGAGACAGAGACGGAGACAGAGGCAGAGACAGAGCCAGGGACAGAGACGGAGACAGAGACAGAGGGAGAGACAGCGAGAGAGACGGAGACAGAAACGGAGACAGAGACAGATACGGAGACAGAGACAGAGACAGAGACGGAGACAGAGACAGAGACAGAGACAGAGACAGAGACAGAGACAGAGACAGAGACTGACACAGAGACAGAGACAGAGACAGAGACAGAGACAGAGACAGAGACAGAGACAGAGACAGAGACAGAGACAGAGACAGAGACAGAGACAGAGACAGAGACAGAGACAGAGACAGAGACAGAGACAGAGACAGAGATAGAGACAGAGACAGAGACAGAGGCAGAGACAGAGACAGAGACAGGGACAGAGACAGAGACAGAGACAGAGACAGAGACAGAGACAGAGACAGAGACAGAGACGGAGACAGAGACGGAGATGAAGACCGAGACAGAGACAGAGACGGAGACAGAGGCACAGACAGAGCCAGGGACAGAGACGGAGACAGAGGGAGAGACAGCGAGAGAGGCAGAGACAGAAACAGAGACAGAAACAGATACGGAGACAGAGGCAGAGGAAGAGACAGAGACAGAGACAGAGACGGAGACAGAGACAGAGACAGAGACTGAGGCAGAGACTGAGACAGACACAGAGACAGAGACAGAGACAGAGACAGAGACAGAGACAGAGACAGAGACAGAAACAGAGACAGAGACAGAGACAGAGACAGAGACAGAGACAGAGACAGAGACAGAGACAGAGACGCAGACGGAGACAGATGCAGAAACAGAGACAGGGACATAGACAGGGACAGCGACAGAGTCAGAGGCAGAGACAGAGACAGAGACAGAGACAGAGACAGAGACAGAGACAGAGACAGAGACAGAGACAGAGACAGTGGGAGAGACACAGACAGAGACAGAGACAGAGACAGAGACACAGACAGAGACACAGACAGAGACAGAGACAGAGACAGGGACAGAAACAGAGACAGAGACAGAGACAGAGACAGAGACAGAAACAGAGACAGAGACAGAGACAGAGACAGAGACAGAGACAGAGACAGAGACAGAGGCAGAGACAGAAACAGAAACAGAGACAGATACGGAGACAGAGGCAGAGGAAGAGACAGAGACAGAGACAGAGACGGAGACAGAGACAGAGACAGAGACTGAGGCAGAGACTGAGACAGACACAGAGACAGAGACAGAGACAGAGACAGAGACAGAGACAGAGACAGAGACAGAAACAGAGACAGAGACAGAGACAGAGACAGAGACAGAGACAGAGACAGAGACAGAGACGCAGACGGAGACAGATGCAGAAACAGAGACAGGGACATAGACAGGGACAGCGACAGAGTCAGAGGCAGAGACAGAGACAGAGACAGAGACAGAGACAGAGACAGAGACAGAGACAGAGACAGAGACAGAGACAGTGGGAGAGACACAGACAGAGACAGAGACAGAGACAGAGACACAGACAGAGACACAGACAGAGACAGAGACAGAGACAGGGACAGAAACAGAGACAGAGACAGAGACAGAGACAGAGACAGAAACAGAGACAGAGACAGAGACAGAGACAGAGACAGAGACAGAGACAGAGACAGAGGCAGAGACAGAAACAGAAACAGAGACAGAGACAGAGACAGAGACAGAAACAGAGACAGAGACAGAGACTGAGACAGAGACAGAGACAGAGACAGAGACAGAGACAGAGACAGAGACAGAGACAGAGACAGAGACAGAGACAGAGACAGAGACAGAGACAGAGACAGAGACAGAGACAGAGACAGAGACAGAGACAGAGACGGAGACAAAGACCGAGACAGAGGCAGAGACACAGACAGAGACAGAGACAGAGACAGAGACAGAGACAGGGACAGAAACAGAGACAGAGACAGAGACAGAGACAGAAACAGAGACAGAGACAGAGACAGAGACAGAGACAGAGACAGAGACGGAGACAAAGGCCGAGACGGAGACAGTGACGGAGACAGAGGCAGAGACAGGGCCAGGGACAGAGACGGAGACAGGGACAGAGGGAGAGACAGCGACAGAGACAGAGACAGAGACAGAGGCAGAGGCAGAGGCAGAGACAGAGAAAGAGACGGAGACAGAGACAGAGACAGAGACAGAGACAGAGGCGCAGACGGAGACAGAGACAGAGACATAGACAGGGACAGCGACAGAGTCAGAGGCAGAGATAGACACAGAGACAGAGACAGAGACTGAGACAAAGACAGAGACAGAGACAGAGACAGAGACAGAGACAGAGACAGAGACAGAGACAGAGACAGAGACAGAGACAGAGACAGAGACAGAGACAGAGACAGAGACAGAGACAGAGACAGAGACAGAGACAGAGACAGTGGGAGAGACAGCGACAGGGACGGAGACAGAGACGGAGACAAAGACCGAGACAGAGACAGAGACAGAGACTGAGACAGAGACAGAGACAGAGACAGAGACAGAGACAGAGACAGAGACAGAGACAGAGACAGAGACAGAGACAGAGACAGAGACAGAGACAGAGACAGAGACAGAGACAGAGACAGAGACAGAGACAGAGACAGAGACAGAGACAGAGACAGAGACAGAGACAGAGACAGAGACAGAGACAGAGACAGAGACAGAGACAGAGACAGAGACAGAGGCAGAGACAGAGCCAGAGACAGAGACGGAGACAAAGACCGAGACAGAGACAGAGACGGAGACAGAGGCAGAGACAGAGACAGAGACAGAGACAGAGACAGAGACAGAGACAGAGACGGAGACAAAGACCGAGACAGAGGCAGAGACACGGACAGAGACAGAGACAGAGACAGAGACAGAGACAGAAACAGAAACAGAGACAGAGACAGAGACAGACACAGAGACAGAGACAGAGACAGAGACAGAGACATAGACGGACATAGAGACAGAGACAGAGACAGAGACGGAGACAGAGACGGAGACAAAGACCGAGACAGAGACAGAGACGGAGACAGAGGCAGAGACAGAGCCAGGGACAGAGACGGAGACAGAGACAGAGGGAGAGACAGCGAGAGAGACGGAGACAGAAACGGAGACAGAGGCAGATACGGAGACAGAGACAGAGACAGAGACGGAGACAGAGACAGAGACAGAGACAGAGACAGAGACAGAGACAGAGACAGAGACTGACACAGAGACAGAGACAGAGACAGAGACAGAGACAGAGACAGAGACAGAGACAGAGACAGAGACAGAGACAGAGACAGAGACAGAGACAGAGACAGAGACAGAGATAGAGACAGAGACAGAGACAGAGGCAGAGACAGAGACAGAGACAGAGACAGAGACAGAGACAGAGACAGAGACAGAGACAGAGACAGAGACAGAGACGGAGACAGAGACGGAGATGAAGACCGAGACAGAGACAGAGACGGAGACAGAGGCACAGACAGAGCCAGGGACAGAGACGGAGACAGAGACAGAGGGAGAGACAGCGAGAGAGGCAGAGACAGAAACAGAGACAGAAACAGATACGGAGACAGAGGCAGAGGAAGAGACAGAGACAGAGACAGAGACGGAGACAGAGACAGAGACAGAGACTGAGGCAGAGACTGAGACAGACACAGAGACAGAGACAGAGACAGAGACAGAGACAGAGACAGAGACAGAGACAGAAACAGAGACAGAGACAGAGACAGAGACAGAGACAGAGACAGAGACAGAGACAGAGACAGAGACGCAGACGGAGACAGATGCAGAAACAGAGACAGGGACATAGACAGGGACAGCGACAGAGTCAGAGGCAGAGACAGAGACAGAGACAGAGACAGAGACAGAGACAGAAACAGAGACAGAGACAGAGACAGAGACAGTGGGAGAGACACAGACAGAGACAGAGACAGAGACAGAGACACAGACAGAGACAGAGACAGAGACAGAGACAGAGACAGGGACAGAAACAGAGACAGAGACAGAGACAGAGACAGAAACAGAGACAGAGGCAGAGACAGAGACAGAGACAGAGACAGAGACAGAGACAGAGGCAGAGACAGAAACAGAAACAGAGACAGAGACAGATACAGAGACAGAAACAGAGACAGAGACAGAGACTGAGACAGAGACAGAGACAGAGACAGAGACAGAGACAGAGACAGAGACAGAGACAGAGACAGAGACAGAGACAGAGACAGAGACAGAGACAGAGACAGAGACAGAGACAGAGACAGAGACAGAGACAGAGACAGAGACGGAGACAAAGACCGAGACAGAGGCAGAGGCAGAGACAGAGACAGAGACAGAGACAGAGACAGAGACAGAGACAGAGACGGAGACAAAGACCGAGACAGAGGCAGAGACACGGACAGAGACAGAGACAGAGACAGAGACAGAGACAGAAACAGAGACAGAGACAGAGACAGAGACAGAGACATAGACGGACATAGAGACAGAGACAGAGACAGAGACGGAGACAGAGACGGAGACAAAGACCGAGACAGAGACAGAGACGGAGACAGAGGCAGAGACAGAGCCAGGGACAGAGACGGAGACAGAGACAGAGGGAGAGACAGCGAGAGAGACGGAGACAGAAACGGAGACAGAGGCAGATACGGAGACAGAGACAGAGACAGAGACGGAGACAGAGACAGAGACAGAGACAGAGACAGAGACAGAGACAGAGACAGAGACTGACACAGAGACAGAGACAGAGACAGAGACAGAGACAGAGACAGAGACAGAGACAGAGACAGAGACAGAGACAGAGACAGAGACAGAGACAGAGACAGAGACAGAGATAGAGACAGAGACAGAGACAGAGGCAGAGACAGAGACAGAGACAGAGACAGAGACAGAGACAGAGACAGAGACAGAGACAGAGACAGAGACAGAGACGGAGACAGAGACGGAGATGAAGACCGAGACAGAGACAGAGACGGAGACAGAGGCACAGACAGAGCCAGGGACAGAGACGGAGACAGAGACAGAGGGAGAGACAGCGAGAGAGGCAGAGACAGAAACAGAGACAGAAACAGATACGGAGACAGAGGCAGAGGAAGAGACAGAGACAGAGACAGAGACGGAGACAGAGACAGAGACAGAGACTGAGGCAGAGACTGAGACAGACACAGAGACAGAGACAGAGACAGAGACAGAGACAGAGACAGAGACAGAGACAGAAACAGAGACAGAGACAGAGACAGAGACAGAGACAGAGACAGAGACAGAGACAGAGACAGAGACGCAGACGGAGACAGATGCAGAAACAGAGACAGGGACATAGACAGGGACAGCGACAGAGTCAGAGGCAGAGACAGAGACAGAGACAGAGACAGAGACAGAGACAGAAACAGAGACAGAGACAGAGACAGAGACAGTGGGAGAGACACAGACAGAGACAGAGACAGAGACAGAGACACAGACAGAGACAGAGACAGAGACAGAGACAGAGACAGGGACAGAAACAGAGACAGAGACAGAGACAGAGACAGAAACAGAGACAGAGGCAGAGACAGAGACAGAGACAGAGACAGAGACAGAGACAGAGGCAGAGACAGAAACAGAAACAGAGACAGAGACAGATACAGAGACAGAAACAGAGACAGAGACAGAGACTGAGACAGAGACAGAGACAGAGACAGAGACAGAGACAGAGACAGAGACAGAGACAGAGACAGAGACAGAGACAGAGACAGAGACAGAGACAGAGACAGAGACAGAGACAGAGACAGAGACAGAGACAGAGACAGAGACAGAGACGGAGACAAAGACCGAGACAGAGGCAGAGACACAGACAGAGACAGAGACAGAGACAGAGACAGAGACAGGGACAGAAACAGAGACAGAGACAGAGACAGAGACAGAAACAGAGACAGAGACAGAGACAGAGACAGAGACAGAGACAGAGACAGAGACGGAGACAAAGGCCGAGACGGAGACAGTGACGGAGACAGAGGCAGAGACAGGGCCAGGGACAGAGACGGAGACAGGGACAGAGGGAGAGACAGCGACAGAGACAGAGACAGAGACAGAGGCAGAGGCAGAGGCAGAGGCAGAGACAGAGAAAGAGACGGAGACAGAGACAGAGACAGAGACAGAGGCGCAGACGGAGACAGAGACAGAGACATAGACAGGGACAGCGACAGAGTCAGAGGCAGAGATAGACACAGAGACAGAGACAGAGACTGAGACAAAGACAGAGACAGAGACAGAGACAGAGACAGAGACAGAGACAGAGACAGAGACAGAGACAGAGACAGAGACAGAGACAGAGACAGAGACAGAGACAGAGACAGAGACGGAGACAGAGACAGAGACAGAGACAGTGGGAGGGACAGAGACGGAGACAAAGACCGAGACAGAGACAGAGACAGAGACTGAGACAAAGACAGAGACAGAGACAGAGACAGAGACAGAGACCGAGACAGAGACAGAGACAGAGACAGAGACAGAGACAGAGACAGAGACAGAGACAGGGACAGAGACAGAGACAGAGACAGAGACAGAGACAGAGACAGAGACAGAGACAGAGACAGAGACAGAGACAGACACAGAGACAGAGACAGAGACAGAGACAGAGACATAGACGGACATAGAGACAGAGACAGAGACAGAGACGGAGACAGAGACGGAGACAAAGACCGAGACAGAGACAGAGACGGAGACAGAGGCAGAGACAGAGCCAGGGACAGAGACGGAGACAGAGACAGAGGGAGAGACAGCGAGAGAGACGGAGACAGAAACGGAGACAGAGACAGATACGGAGACAGAGACAGAGACAGAGACGGAGACAGAGACAGAGACAGAGACAGAGACAGAGACAGAGACAGAGACAGAGACTGACACAGAGACAGAGACAGAGACAGAGACAGAGACAGAGACAGAGACAGAGACAGAGACAGAGACAGAGACAGAGACAGAGACAGAGACAGAGACAGAGACAGAGACAGAGACAGAGACAGAGACAGAGACAGAGACAGAGACAGAGACAGAGACAGAGATAGAGACAGAGACAGAGACAGAGGCAGAGACAGAGACAGAGACAGAGACAGAGACAGAGACAGAGACAGAGACAGAGACAGAGACAGAGACAGAGACAGAGACGGAGACAGAGACGGAGATGAAGACCGAGACAGAGACAGAGACGGAGACAGAGGCACAGACAGAGCCAGGGACAGAGACGGAGACAGAGGGAGAGACAGCGAGAGAGGCAGAGACAGAAACAGAGACAGAAACAGATACGGAGACAGAGGCAGAGGAAGAGACAGAGACAGAGACAGAGACGGAGACAGAGACAGAGACAGAGACTGAGGCAGAGACTGAGACAGACACAGAGACAGAGACAGAGACAGAGACAGAGACAGAGACAGAGACAGAGACAGAAACAGAGACAGAGACAGAGACAGAGACAGAGACAGAGACAGAGACAGAGACAGAGACAGAGACAGAGACGCAGACGGAGACAGATGCAGAAACAGAGACAGGGACATAGACAGGGACAGCGACAGAGTCAGAGGCAGAGACAGAGACAGAGACAGAGACAGAGACAGAGACAGAGACAGAGACAGAGACAGAGACAGAGACAGTGGGAGAGACACAGACAGAGACAGAGACAGAGACAGAGACACAGACAGAGACACAGACAGAGACAGAGACAGAGACAGAGACAGGGACAGAAACAGAGACAGAGACAGAGACAGAGACAGAGACAGAAACAGAGACAGAGACAGAGACAGAGACAGAGACAGAGACAGAGACAGAGACAGAGGCAGAGACAGAAACAGAAACAGAGACAGAGACAGAGACAGAGACAGAAACAGAGACAGAGACAGAGACTGAGACAGAGACAGAGACAGAGACAGAGACAGAGACAGAGACAGAGACAGAGACAGAGACAGAGACAGAGACAGAGACAGAGACAGAGACAGAGACAGAGACAGAGACAGAGACAGAGACGGAGACAAAGACCGAGACAGAGGCAGAGACACAGACAGAGACAGAGACAGAGACAGAGACAGAGACAGGGACAGAAACAGAGACAGAGACAGAGACAGAGACAGAAACAGAGACAGAGACAGAGACAGAGACAGAGACAGAGACAGAGACAGAGACGGAGACAAAGGCCGAGACGGAGACAGTGACGGAGACAGAGGCAGAGACAGGGCCAGGGACAGAGACGGAGACAGGGACAGAGGGAGAGACAGCGACAGAGACAGAGACAGAGACAGAGGCAGAGGCAGAGGCAGAGACAGAGAAAGAGACGGAGACAGAGACAGAGACAGAGACAGAGACAGAGGCGCAGACGGAGACAGAGACAGAGACATAGACAGGGACAGCGACAGAGTCAGAGGCAGAGATAGACACAGAGACAGAGACAGAGACTGAGACAAAGACAGAGACAGAGACAGAGACAGAGACAGAGACAGAGACAGAGACAGAGACAGAGACAGAGACAGAGACAGAGACAGAGACAGAGACAGAGACAGAGACAGAGACAGAGACAGACACAGAGACAGTGGGAGAGACAGCGACAGGGACGGAGACAGAGACGGAGACAAAGACCGAGACAGAGACAGAGACAGAGACTGAGACAGAGACAGAGACAGAGACAGAGACAGAGACAGAGACAGAGACAGAGACAGAGACAGAGACAGAGACAGAGACAGAGACAGAGACAGAGACAGAGACAGAGACAGAGACAGAGACAGAGACAGAGACAGAGACAGAGACAGAGACAGAGACAGAGACAGAGACAGAGACAGAGGCAGAGACAGAGCCAGAGACAGAGACGGAGACAAAGACCGAGACAGAGACAGAGACGGAGACAGAGGCAGAGACAGAGACAGAGACAGAGACAGAGACAGAGACAGAGACAGAGACGGAGACAAAGACCGAGACAGAGGCAGAGACACGGACAGAGACAGTGACAGAGACAGAGACAGAGACAGAAACAGAAACAGAGACAGAGACAGAGACAGAAACAGAGACAGAGACAGAGACAGAGACAGAGACACAGACAGAGACAGAGACAGAGACAGAAACAGAGACAGAGACGCAGACGGAGACAGAGACAGAGACATAGACAGGGACAGCGACAGAGTCAGAGGCAGAGATAGACATAGAGACAGAGACAGAGACTGAGACAGAGACAGAGACAGAGACTGAGACAGAGGCAGAGACAGAGACAGAGACAGAGACAGAGACAGAGACAGAGACAGCGACAGAGACAGAGACAGAGACAGAGACATAGACGGAGATAGAAACAGAGACAGAGACAGAGACGGAGACAGAGACGGAGACAAAGACCGAGACAGAGACAGAGACGGAGACAGAGGCAGAGACAGAGCCAGGGACAGAGACGGAGACAGAGACAGAGGGAGAGACAGCGAGAGAGACGGAGACAGAAACGGAGACAGAGACAGGTACGGAGACAGAGACAGAGACAGAGACGGAGACAGAGACAGAGACAGAGACAGAGACAGAGACGCAGACGGAGACAGAGACAGAGACAGAGACAGAGACAGAGACAGAGACAGAGACAGAGACAGAGACAGAGACGGAGACAAAGACCGAGACGGAGACAGTGACGGAGACAGAGTCAGAGGCAGAGACAGAGACAGAGACAGAGACAGAGACAGAGACAGAGACAGAGGCAGAGACAGAGACAGAGACAGAGACAGAGACAGAGACAGAGACAGAGACAGAGACAGACACAGAGACAGAGACAGAGACAGAGACAGAGACAGAGACAGAGACAGAGACAGAGACAGAGACAGAGACAGAGACAGAGACAGAGACGGAGACAGAGACGGAGACAAAGACCGTGACAGAGGCAGAGACACAGACAGAGACGGAGAAAGAGACAGAGACAGAGACAGAGACGGAGATAGAGACAGAGACAGAGACAAAGACAGAAACAGAGACAGAGACAGAGACAGAGACAGAGACAGAGACAGAGACAGAGACAGAGACGGAGACAAAGGCCGAGACGGAGACAGTGACGGAGACAGAGGCAGAGACAGGGCCAGGGACAGAGACGGAGACAGGGACAGAGGGAGAGACAGCGACAGAGACAGAGACAGAGACAGAGGCAGAGGCAGAGGCAGAGACAGAGAAAGAGACGGAGACAGAGACAGAGACAGAGACAGAGACAGAGGCGCAGACGGAGACAGAGACAGAGACATAGACAGGGACAGCGACAGAGTCAGAGGCAGAGATAGACACAGAGACAGAGACAGAGACTGAGACAAAGACAGAGACAGAGGCAGAGACACAGACAGAGACAGAGACAGAGACAGAGACAGAGACAGAGACAGAGACAGAGACAGAGACAGAGACAGAGACAGAGACAGAGACAGAGACAGAGACAGTGGGAGAGACAGCGACAGGGACGGAGACAGAGACGGAGACAAAGACCGAGACAGAGACAGAGACAGAGACAGAGACAGAGACAGAGACAGAGACAGAGACAGAGACAGAGACAGAGACAGAGACAGAGACAGAGACAGAGACAGAGACAGAGACAGAGACAGAGACAGAGACAGAGACAGAGACAGAGACAGAGACAGAGACAGAGACAGAGACAGAGACAGAGACAGAGACAGAGACAGAGACAGAGACAGAGACAGAGGCAGAGACAGAGCCAGAGACAGAGACGGAGACAAAGACCGAGACAGAGACAGAGACGGAGACAGAGGCAGAGACAGAGACAGAGACAGAGACAGAGACAGAGACAGAGACAGAGACGGAGACAAAGACCGAGACAGAGGCAGAGACACAGACAGAGACAGAGACAGAGACAGAGACAGAGACAGAGACAGAGACAGAAACAGAAACAGAGACAGAGACAGAGACAGAAACAGAGACAGAGACAGAGACAGAGACAGAGACACAGACAGAGACAGAGACAGAGACAGAAACAGAGACAGAGACGCAGACGGAGACAGAGACAGAGACATAGACAGGGACAGCGACAGAGTCAGAGGCAGAGATAGACATAGAGACAGAGACAGAGACTGAGACAGAGACAGAGACAGAGACTGAGACAGAGGCAGAGACAGAGACAGAGACAGAGACAGAGACAGAGACAGAGACAGCGACAGAGACAGAGACAGAGACAGAGACATAGACGGAGATAGAGACAGAGACAGAGACAGAGACGGAGACAGAGACGGAGACAAAGACCGAGACAGAGACAGAGACGGAGACAGAGGCAGAGACAGAGCCAGGGACAGAGACGGAGACAGAGACAGAGGGAGAGACAGCGAGAGAGACGGAGACAGAAACGGAGACAGAGACAGGTACGGAGACAGAGACAGAGACAGAGACGGAGACAGAGACAGAGACAGAGACAGAGACAGAGACGCAGACGGAGACAGAGACAGAGACAGAGACAGAGACAGAGACAGAGACAGAGACAGAGACAGAGACGGAGACAAAGACCGAGACGGAGACAGTGACGGAGACAGAGTCAGAGGCAGAGACAGAGACAGAGACAGAGACAGAGACAGAGACAGAGACAGAGACAGAGACAGAGGCAGAGACAGAGACAGAGACAGAGACAGAGACAGAGACAGAGACAGAGACAGAGACAGACACAGAGACAGAGACAGAGACAGAGACAGAGACAGAGACAGAGACAGAGACAGAGACAGAGACAGAGACAGAGACAGAGACAGAGACAGAGACAGAGACGGAGACAGAGACGGAGACAAAGACCGTGACAGAGGCAGAGACACAGACAGAGACGGAGAAAGAGACAGAGACAGAGACAGAGACGGAGATAGAGACAGAGACAGAGACAAAGACAGAGACGGAGACGGAGACAGAGACATAGACGGAGATAGAGACAGAGACAGAGACAGAGACGGAGACAGAGACGGAGATAGAGACAGAGGCAGATACAGAGTCGGAGACAGATGCAGAGACAGAGACAGAGACAGAGACAGAGACAGAGACAGAGACAGAGACAGAGACAGAGACAGAGACAGAGACGGAGACAGAGACGGAGACAAAGACCGTGACAGAGGCAGAGACACAGACAGAGACGGAGAAAGAGACAGAGACAGAGACAGAGACAGAGACAGAGACAGAGACAGAGACAGAGACAGAGACAGAGACAGAGACAGAGACAGAGACAGAGACGGAGACAGAGACGGAGATGAAGACCGAGACAGAGACAGAGACGGAGACAGAGGCACAGACAGAGCCAGGGACAGAGACGGAGACAGAGGGAGAGACAGCGAGAGAGGCAGAGACAGAAACAGAGACAGAAACAGATACGGAGACAGAGGCAGAGGAAGAGACAGAGACAGAGACAGATACGGAGACAGAGACAGAGACAGAGACGGAGACAGAGACAGAGACAGAGACAGAGACAGAGACAGAGACAGAGACAGAGACTGACACAGAGACAGAGACAGAGACAGAGACAGAGACAGAGACAGAGACAGAGACAGAGACAGAGACAGAGACAGAGACAGAGATAGAGACAGAGACAGAGACAGAGGCAGAGACAGAGACAGAGACAGAGACAGAGACAGAGACAGAGACAGAGACAGAGACAGAGACAGAGACAGAGACAGAGACGGAGACAGAGACGGAGATGAAGACCGAGACAGAGACAGAGACGGAGACAGAGGCACAGACAGAGCCAGGGACAGAGACGGAGACAGAGGGAGAGACAGCGAGAGAGGCAGAGACAGAAACAGAGACAGAAACAGATACGGAGACAGAGGCAGAGGAAGAGACAGAGACAGAGGCAGAGACGGAGACAGAGACAGAGACAGAGACTGAGGCAGAGACTGAGACAGACACAGAGACAGAGACAGAGACAGAGACAGAGACAGAGACAGAGACAGAGACAGAGACAGAAACAGAGACAGAGACAGAGACAGAGACAGAGACAGAGACAGAGACAGAGACAGAGACAGAGACGCAGACGGAGACAGATGCAGAAACAGAGACAGGGACATAGACAGGGACAGCGACAGAGTCAGAGGCAGAGACAGAGACAGAGACAGAGACAGAGACAGAGACAGAGGCAGAGGAAGAGACAGAGACAGAGACAGAGACGGAGACAGAGACAGAGACAGAGACTGAGGCAGAGACTGAGACAGACACAGAGACAGAGACAGAGACAGAGACAGAGACAGAGACAGAGACAGAGACAGAGACAGAAACAGAGACAGAGACAGAGACTGAGACAGAGACAGAGACAGAGACAGAGACAGAGACAGAGACAGAGACAGAGACAGAGACAGAGACAGAGACAGAGACAGAGACAGAGACAGAGACAGAGACAGAGACAGAGACAGAGACGGAGACAAAGACCGAGACAGAGGCAGAGACACAGACAGAGACAGAGACAGAGACAGAGACAGAGACAGGGACAGAAACAGAGACAGAGACAGAGACAGAGACAGAAACAGAGACAGAGACAGAGACAGAGACAGAGACAGAGACAGAGACAGAGACGGAGACAAAGGCCGAGACGGAGACAGTGACGGAGACAGAGGCAGAGACAGGGCCAGGGACAGAGACGGAGACAGGGACAGAGGGAGAGACAGCGACAGAGACAGAGACAGAGACAGAGGCAGAGGCAGAGGCAGAGACAGAGAAAGAGACGGAGACAGAGACAGAGACAGAGACAGAGGCGCAGACGGAGACAGAGACAGAGACATAGACAGGGACAGCGACAGAGTCAGAGGCAGAGATAGACACAGAGACAGAGACAGAGACTGAGACAAAGACAGAGACAGAGACAGAGACAGAGACAGAGACAGAGACAGAGACAGAGACAGAGACAGAGACAGAGACAGAGACAGAGACAGAGACAGAGACAGAGACAGAGACAGAGACAGAGACAGAGACAGTGGGAGAGACAGCGACAGGGACGGAGACAGAGACGGAGACAAAGACCGAGACAGAGACAGAGACAGAGACTGAGACAGAGACAGAGACAGAGACAGAGACAGAGACAGAGACAGAGACAGAGACAGAGACAGAGACAGAGACAGAGACAGAGACAGAGACAGAGACAGAGACAGAGACAGAGACAGAGACAGAGACAGAGACAGAGACAGAGACAGAGACAGAGACAGAGACAGAGACAGAGACAGAGACAGAGACAGAGACAGAGACAGAGGCAGAGACAGAGCCAGAGACAGAGACGGAGACAAAGACCGAGACAGAGACAGAGACGGAGACAGAGGCAGAGACAGAGACAGAGACAGAGACAGAGACGGAGATAGAGACAGAGACAGAGACAGGGACGGAGACAGAGGTAGAGACAGAGCCAGAGACAGAGACAGAGACAGAGACAGAGACAGAGACGGAGATAGAGACAGAGGCAGATACAGAGTCGGAGACAGATGCAGAGACAGAGCCAGAGACAGAGACAGAGACAGAGACAGAGACAGGGGGAGAGACAGCGACAGAGACAGAGACAGAGACAGAGACAGAGGGAGAGACAGAGACAGAGGCAGAGACAGAGACAGAGACAGAGACAGAGACAGAGACAGAGACAGAGACAGAGACAGAGACAGAGACAGAGACAGAGACAGAGACAGAGACAGAGACGGAGACAAAGACCGAGACAGAGGCAGAGACACAGACAGAGACAGAGACAGAGACAGAGACAGAGACAGAAACAGAAACAGAGACAGAGACAGAGACAGAAACAGAGACAGAGACAGAGACAGAGACAGAGACACAGACAGAGACAGAGACAGAGACAGAAACAGAGACAGAGACGCAGACGGAGACAGAGACAGAGACATAGACAGGGACAGCGACAGAGTCAGAGGCAGAGATAGACATAGAGACAGAGACAGAGACTGAGACAGAGACAGAGACAGAGACTGAGACAGAGGCAGAGACAGAGACAGAGACAGAGACAGAGACAGAGACAGAGACAGCGACAGAGACAGAGCCAGAGACAGAGACATAGACGGAGATAGAGACAGAGACAGAGACAGAGACGGAGACAGAGACGGAGACAAAGACCGAGACAGAGACAGAGACGGAGACAGAGGCAGAGACAGAGCCAGGGACAGAGACGGAGACAGAGACAGAGGGAGAGACAGCGAGAGAGACGGAGACAGAAACGGAGACAGAGACAGGTACGGAGACAGAGACAGAGACAGAGACGGAGACAGAGACAGAGACAGAGACAGAGACAGAGACGCAGACGGAGACAGAGACAGAGACAGAGACAGAGACAGAGACAGAGACAGAGACAGAGACAGAGACGGAGACAAAGACCGAGACGGAGACAGTGACGGAGACAGAGTCAGAGGCAGAGACAGAGACAGAGACAGAGACAGAGACAGAGACAGAGACAGAGACAGAGACAGAGGCAGAGACAGAGACAGAGACAGAGACAGAGACAGAGACAGAGACAGAGACAGAGACAGACACAGAGACAGAGACAGAGACAGAGACAGAGACAGAGACAGAGACAGAGACAGAGACAGAGACAGAGACAGAGACAGAGACAGAGACAGAGACAGAGACAGAGACGGAGACAGAGACGGAGACAAAGACCGTGACAGAGGCAGAGACACAGACAGAGACGGAGAAAGAGACAGAGACAGAGACGGAGACAGAGACAGAGACAGAGACAGAGACAGAGACGCAGACGGAGACAGAGACAGAGACAGAGACAGAGACAGAGACAGAGACAGAGACAGAGACGGAGACAAAGACCGAGACGGAGACAGTGACGGAGACAGAGTCAGAGGCAGAGACAGAGACAGAGACAGAGACAGAGACAGAGACAGAGACAGAGACAGAGGCAGAGACAGAGACAGAGGCAGAGACAGAGACAGAGACAGAGACAGAGACAGAGACAGACACAGAGACAGAGACAGAGACAGAGACAGAGACAGAGACAGAGACAGAGACAGAGACAGAGACAGAGACAGAGACAGAGACAGAGACAGAGACAGAGACAGAGACAGAGACAGAGACAGAGACGGAGACAGAGACGGAGACAAAGACCGTGACAGAGGCAGAGACACAGACAGAGACGGAGAAAGAGACAGAGACAGAGACAGAGACGGAGATAGAGACAGAGACAGAGACAAAGACAGAGACGGAGACGGAGACAGAGACATAGACGGAGATAGAGACAGAGACAGAGACTGAGACAGAGACAGAGACAGAGGCAGAGACAGAGACAGAGACAGAGACAGCGACAGAGACAGAGACAGAGACAGAGACATAGACGGAGATAGAGACAGAGTCAGAGACAGAGACGGAGACAGAGACGGAGACAAAGACCGAGACAGAGACAGAGACGGAGACAGAGGCAGAGACAGAGCCAGGGACAGAGACGGAGACAAAGACAGAGGGAGAGACAGCGAGAGAGACGGAGACAGAAACGGAGACAGAGACAGATACGGAGACAGAGACAGAGACAGAGACGGAGACAGAGACAGAGACAGAGACAGAGACAGAGACAGAGACTGACACAGAGACAGAGACAGAGACAGAGACAGAGACAGAGACAGAGACAGAGACAGAGACAGAGACAGAGACAGAGACAGAGACAGAGACAGAGATAGAGACAGATACAGAGACAGAGGCAGAGACAGAGACAGAGACAGAGACAGAGACAGAGACAGAGACAGAGACGGAGACAGAGGCAGAGACAGAGCCAGGGACAGAGACGGAGACAGAGACAGAGGGAGAGACAGCGAGAGAGACGGAGACAGAAACGGAGACAGAGACAGATACGGAGACAGAGACAGAGACAGAGACAGAGACAGAGACAGAGACAGAGACAGAGACAGAGACAGAGACAGAGACAGAGACAGAGACAGAGACAGAGACAGAGGCAGAGGCAGAGGCAGAGACAGAGAAGGAGACGGAGACAGAGACAGAGACAGAGACAGAGGCACAGACGGAGACAGAGACAGAGACATAGACAGGGACAGCGACAGAGTCAGAGGCAGAGAGAGAGACAGAGACAGAGACAGAGACAGAGACAGAGACAGAGACAGAGACAGAGACAGAGACAGAGACAGAGACAGAGACAGAGACAGAGACAGTGGGAGAGACAGCGACAGGGACGGAGACAGAGACGGAGACAAAGACCGAGACAGAGACAGAGACAGAGACTGAGACAGAGACAGAGACAGAGACAGAGACAGAGACAGAGACAGAGACAGAGACAGAGACAGAGACAGAGACAGAGACAGAGACAGAGACAGAGACAGAGACAGAGACAGAGACAGAGACAGAGACAGAGACAGAGACAGAGACGGAGACAGAGACAGAGACAGAGACGGAGACAGAGGCAGAGACAGAGCCAGAGACAGAGACAGGGGGAGAGACATCGACAGAGACAGAGACCGAGACACAGACAGAGACGGTGACAGAGACGGAGATAGAGACAGAGGCAGATACAGAAACGGAGACAGAGGCAGAGACAGAGCCAGAGACAGAGAACGAGACAAAGACCGAGACGGAGACAGAGACGGAGACAGAGGCAGAGACAGAGACAGAGACAGAGACGGAGATAGAGACAGAGACAGAGACAGAGACAGAGACAGAGACAGAGACAGAGACGGAGACAGAGGCAGAGACAGAGCCAGAGACAGAGACAGGGGGAGAGACATCGACAGAGACAGAGACCGAGACACAGACAGAGACGGTGACAGAGACGGAGATAGAGACAGAGGCAGATACAGAAACGGAGACAGAGGCAGAGACAGAGCCAGAGACAGAGAACGAGACAAAGACCGAGACGGAGACAGAGACGGAGACAGAGGCAGAGACAGAGACAGAGACAGAGACAGAGACAGAGACGGAGATAGAGACAGAGACAGAGACAGAGACGGAGACAGAGGCAGAGACAGAGACAGAGACAGCGACAGAGACAGAGACAGAGACAGAGACAGAGACATAGACGGAGATAGAGACAGAGACAGAGACAGAGACGGAGACAGAGACGGAGACAAAGACCGAGACAGAGACAGAGACGGAGACAGAGGCAGAGACAGAGCCAGGGACAGAGACGGAGACAGAGACAGAGACAGAGACAGAGGCGCAGACGGAGACAGAGACAGAGACATAGACAGGGACAGCGACAGAGTCAGAGGCAGAGATGGACACAGAGACAGAGACAGAGACTGAGACAAAGACAGAGACAGAGACAGAGACAGAGACAGAGACAGAGAGAGAGACAGAGACAGAGACAGAGACAGAGGCAGAGACAGAGACAGAGACAGAGACAGAGACAGAGACAGTGGGAGAGACAGCGACAGGGACGGAGACAGAGACGGAGACAAAGACCGAGACAGAGACAGAGACAGAGACTGAGACAGAGACAGAGACAGAGACAGAGACAGAGACAGAGACAGAGACAGAGACAGAGACAGAGACAGAGACAGAGACAGAGACAGAGACAGAGACAGAGACAGAGACAGAGACAGAGACAGAGACAGAGACAGAGACAGAGACAGAGACAGAGACGGAGACAAAGACCGAGACAGAGACACAGACAGAGACGGAGACAGTGACGGAGACAAAGACCGAGACAGAGGCAGAGACACAGACAGAGACGGAGAGAGAGACAGAGACAGAGACAGAGACGGAGATAGAGACAGAGACAGAGTCAGAGACGGAGACAGAGGCAGACAGAGAGCCAGGGACAGAGACAGAGACAGAGACAGAGGGAGAAACAGCGACAGAGACAGAGACAGAGACAGAGATAGAGACAGAGACAGAGACGGAGACAGAGGCAGAGACAGAGCCAGAGACAGAGACAGGGGGAGAGACAGCGACAGAGACAGAGACCGAGACAGAGACAGAGACGGTGACAGAGACGGAGATAGAGACAGAGGCAGATACAGAAACGGAGACAGAGACAGCGACAGAGACAGAGACAGAGACAGAGACAGAGACATAGACGGAGATAGAGACAGAGACAGAGACAGAGACGGAGACAGAGACGGAGACAAAGACCGAGACAGAGACAGAGACGGAGACAGAGGCAGAGACAGAGCCAGGGACAGAGACGGAGACAGAGACAGAGGGAGAGACAGCGAGAGAGACGGAGACAGAAACGGAGACAGAGACAGATACGGAGACAGAGACAGAGACAGAGACAGAGACAGAGACAGAGGCAGAGACAGAGACAGAGACAGAGACAGAGACAGAGACAGAGATAGAGACAGAGACATAGGCGGACATAGAGACAGAGACAGAGACAGAGACAGAGACGGAGACAGAGACGGAGACAAAGACCGAGACAGAGACAGAGACGGAGACAGAGGCAGAGACAGAGCCAGGGACAGAGACGGAGACAGAGACAGAGACAGAGACAGAGACAGAGACAGAGACTGACACAGAGACAGAGACAGAGACAGAGACAGAGACAGAGACAGAGACAGAGACAGAGACAGAGACAGAGACAGAGACAGACACAGAGACAGAGACAGAGACAGAGACAGAGACAGAGACAGAGACAGAGACAGAGACAGAGACAGAGACAGAGATAGAGACAGAGACAGAGACAGAGGCAGAGACAGAGACAGAGACAGAGACAGAGACAGAGACAGAGACAGAGACAGAGACAGAGACAGAGACAGAGACGGAGACAGAGACGGAGACGAAGACCGAGACAGAGACAGAGACGGAGACAGAGGCACAGACAGAGCCAGGGACAGAGACGGAGACAGAGACAGAGGGAGAGACAGCGAGAGAGGCAGAGACAGAAACAGAGACAGAGACAGATACGGAGACAGAGGCAGAGGCAGAGACAGAGGCAGAGACAGAGACGGAGACAGAGACAGAGACAGAGACAGAGACAGAGACAGAGACAGAGACAGAGACAGAGACAGAGACAGAGACAGAGACAGAGACAGAGACAGAGACAGAGACAGAGACAGAGACAGAGACAGAGACAGAGACAGAGACAGAGACAGAGACAGAGACAGAGACAGAGACAGAGACAGAGACAGAGACAGAGACAGAGACAGAGACAGAGACAGAGACGGAGACAAAGACCGAGACAGAGGCAGAGACAGAGACAGAGGCAGAGACAGAGTCAGAGACAGAGACAGAGACAGAGACAGAGACAGAGACAGAGACAGAGACAGAGACAGAGACAGAGACAGAGACAGAGACAGAGACAGAGACAGAGACAGAGACAGAGACAGAGACAGAGACAGAGACAGAGACAGAGACAGAGACAGAGACAGAGACAGAGACAGAGACAGAGACAGAGACAGAGACAGAGACAGAGACGGAGACAAAGACCGAGACAGAGGCAGAGACACAGACAGAGACAGAGACAGAGACAGAGACAGAGACAGGGACAGAGACAGAGACAGAGACAGGGACAGAAACAGAGACAGAGACAGAGACAGAAACAGAGACAGAGACAGAGACAGAGACAGAGACAGAGACAGAGACGGAGACAAAGACCGAGACGGAGACAGTGACGGAAACAGAGGCAGAGACAGGGCCAGGGACAGAGACGGAGACTGGGACAGAGGGAGAGACAGCGACAGAGACAGAGACAGAGACAGAGGCAGAGGCAGAGGCAGAGACAGAGAAAGAGACGGAGACAGAGACAGAGACAGAGACAGAGACAGAGGCGCAGACGGAGACAGAGACAGAGACATAGACAGGGACAGCGACAGAGTTAGAGGCAGAGATAGACACAGAGACAAAGACAGAGACTGAGACAAAGACAGAGACAGAGACAGAGACAGAGACAGAGACAGAGAGAGAGACAGAGACAGAGACAGAGACAGAGACAGAGACAGAGACAGAGACAGAGACAGAGACAGTGACGGAGACAAAGACCGAGACAGAGGCAGAGACAGAGACAGAGACAGAGACAGAGACAGAGACAGAGACAGAGACAGAGACAGAGACAGAGACAGAGACAGAGACAGAGACAGAGACAGAGACAGAGACAGAGACAGAGACAGAGACAGAGACAGAGACAGAGACAGAGACAGAGACAGAGACAGAGACAGAGACAGAGACAGAGAGAGACAGAGACAGAGACAGAGACAGAGACAGAGACAGAGACAGAGACAGAGACAGAGACAGAGACAGAGACAGAGACAGAGGCAGAGACAAAGACAGAGACTGAGAGAGAGACAGAGACAGAGACAGAGACAGAGACAGAGACAGAGACAGAGGCAGAGGCAGAGGCAGAGACAGAGAAAGAGACGGAGACAGAGACAGAGACAGAGACAGAGGCGCAGACGGAGACAGAGACAGAGACATAGACAGAGACAGAGACAGAGACAGAGACAGAGACAGAGACAGAGACAGAGACAGAGACAGAGACAGAGACAGAGACAGAGACAGAGACAGAGACAGAGACAGAGACAGAGGCAGAGGCAGAGGCAGAGACGGAGACAGAGAAAGAGACGGAGACAGAGACCGAGACAGAGACAGAGACGGTGACAGAGACAGAGACAGAGACAGAGACAGAGACAGTGACGGAGACAAAGACCGAGACAGAGGCAGAGACAGAGACAGAGACAGAGACAGAGACAGAGACAGAGACAGAGACAGAGACAGAGACAGAGACAGAGACAGAGACAGAGACAGAGACAGAGACAGAGACAGAGACAGAGACAGAGACAGAGACAGAGACAGAGACAGAGACAGAGACAGAGACAGAGACAGAGACAGAGACAGAGACAGAGACAGAGACAGAGACGGAGACAAAGACCGAGACAGAGGCAGAGACACAGACAGAGACAGAGACAGAGACAGAGACAGAGACAGGGACAGAGACAGAGACAGAGACAGGGACAGAAACAGAGACAGAGACAGAGACAGAAACAGAGACAGAGACAGAGACAGAGACAGAGACAGAGACAGAGACGGAGACAAAGACCGAGACGGAGACAGTGACGGAAACAGAGGCAGAGACAGGGCCAGGGACAGAGACGGAGACTGGGACAGAGGGAGAGACAGCGACAGAGACAGAGACAGAGACAGAGACAGAGACAGAGACAGAGACAGAGACAGAGACAGAGACAGAGACAGAGACAGAGACAGAGACAGAGACAGAGACAGAGACAGAGACAGAGGCAGAGGCAGAGGCAGAGACAGAGAAAGAGACGGAGACAGAGACAGAGACAGAGACAGAGGCGCAGACGGAGACAGAGACAGAGACATAGACAGGGACAGCGACGGAGTCAGAGGCAGAGATAGACACAGAGACAGAGACAGAGACTGAGACAAAGACAGAGACAGAGACAGAGACAGAGACAGAGAGAGAGACAGAGACAGAGACAGAGACAGAGACTGAGACAGAGACAGAGACAGAGACAGAGACAGAGACAGAGACAGAGACAGAGACAGTGGGAGAGACAGCGACAGGGACGGAGACAGAGACGGAGACAAAGACCGAGACAGAGACAGAGACAGAGACTGAGACAGAGACAGAGACAGAGACAGAGACAGAGACAGAGACAGAGACAGAGACAGAGACAGAGACAGAGGCAGAGACAGAGACAGAGACAGAGACAGAGACAGTGGGAGAGACAGCGACAGGGACGGAGAGAGAGACGGAGACAAAGACCGAGACAGAGACAGAGACAGAGACTGAGACAGAGACAGAGACAGAGACAGAGACAGAGACAGAGACAGAGACAGAGACAGAGACAGAGACAGAGACAGAGACAGAGACAGAGACAGAGACAGAGACAGAGACAGAGACAGAGACAGAGACAGAGACAGAGACAGAGACAGAGACAGAGACAGAGACAGAGACAGAGACAGAGACGGAGACAAAGACCGAGACAGAGACACAGACAGAGACGGAGACAGTGACGGAGACAAAGACCGAGACAGAGGCAGAGACACAGGCAGAGACGGAGAGAGAGACAGAGACAGAGACAGAGACGGAGATAGAGACAGAGACAGAGTCAGAGACGGAGACAGAGGCAGACAGAGAGCCAGGGACAGAGACAGAGACAGAGACAGAGGGAGAAACAGCGACAGAGACAGAGACATAGACAGAGACGGAGATAGAGACAGAGACAGAGACAGAGACAGAGATAGAGACAGAGACAGAGACGGAGACAGAGGCAGAGACAGAGCCAGAGACAGAGACAGGGGGAGAGACAGCGACAGAGACAGAGACCGAGACAGAGACAGAGACGGTGACAGAGACGGAGATAGAGACAGAGGCAGATACAGAAACGGAGACAGAGACAGCGACAGAGACAGAGACAGAGACAGAGACAGAGACATAGACGGAGATAGAGACAGAGACAGAGACAGAGACGGAGACAGAGACGGAGACAAAGACCGAGACAGAGACAGAGACGGAGACAGAGGCAGAGACAGAGCCAGGGACAGAGACGGAGACAGAGACAGAGGGAGAGACAGCGAGAGAGACGGAGACAGAAACGGAGACAGAGACAGATACGGAGACAGAGACAGAGACAGAGACAGAGACAGAGACAGAGGCAGAGACAGAGACAGAGACGGAGACAGAGACAGAGACAGAGATAGAGACAGAGACATAGACGGACATAGAGACAGAGACAGAGACAGAGACAGAGACGGAGACAGAGACGGAGACAAAGACCGAGACAGAGACAGAGACGGAGACAGAGGCAGAGACAGAGCCAGGGACAGAGACGGAGACAGAGACAGAGACAGAGACAGAGACAAAGACAGAGACAGAGACTGACACAGAGACAGAGACAGAGACAGAGACAGAGACAGAGACAGAGACAGAGACAGAGACAGAGACAGAGACAGAGACAGAGACAGAGACAGAGACAGAGACAGAGACAGAGACAGAGACAGAGACAGAGACAGAGACAGAGACAGAGACAGAGACAGAGACAGAGACAGAGACAGAGACAGAGACAGAGACAGAGATAGAGACAGAGACAGAGACAGAGGCAGAGACAGAGACAGAGACAGAGACAGAGAAAGAGACGGAGACAGAGACAGAGACAGAGACAGAGACGGAGACAGAGACGGAGATAGAGACAGAGGCAGATACAGAAACGGAGACAGAGGCAGAGACAGAGCCAGGGACAGAGAACGAGACAAAGACCGAGACGGAGGCAGAGACGGAGACAGAGGCAGAGACAGAGACAGAGACGGAGATAGAGACAGAGACAGAGACAGAGACGGAGACAGAGGCAGAGACAGAGACAGAGACAGCGACAGAGACAGAGACAGAGACAGAGACAGAGACATAGACGGAGATAGAGACGGAGACAAAGACCGAGACAGAGACAGAGACGGAGACAGAGGCAGAGACAGAGACAGAGACAGAGACAGAGACAGAGGCGCAGACGGAGACAGAGACAGAGACATAGACAGGGACAGCGACAGAGTTAGAGGCAGAGATAGACACAGAGACAAAGACAGAGACTGAGACAAAGACAGAGACAGAGACAGAGACAGAGACAGAGACAGAGAGAGAGACAGAGACAGAGACAGAGACAGAGACAGAGACAGAGACAGAGACAGAGACAGAGACAGTGACGGAGACAAAGACCGAGACAGAGGCAGAGACAGAGACAGAGACAGAGACAGAGACAGAGACAGAGACAGAGACAGAGACAGAGACAGAGACAGAGACAGAGACAGAGACAGAGACAGAGACAGAGACAGAGACAGAGACAGAGACAGAGACAGAGACAGAGACAGAGACAGAGACAGAGACAGAGACAGAGACAGAGACAGAGACAGAGACAGAGACAGAGACAGAGACAGAGACAGAGACAGAGACAGAGACAGAGACAGAGACAGAGACAGAGACAGAGACGGAGACAAAGACCGAGACAGAGGCAGAGACAAAGACAGAGACTGAGACAAAGACAGAGACAGAGACAGAGACAGAGACAGAGACAGAGAGAGAGACAGAGACAGAGACAGAGACAGAGACAGAGACAGAGACAGAGACAGTGGGAGAGACAGCGACAGGGACGGAGACAGAGACGGAGACAAAGACCGAGACAGAGACAGAGACAGAGACTGGGACAGAGACAGAGACAGAGACAGAGACAGAGACAGAGACAGAGACAGAGACAGAGACAGAGACAGAGACAGAGACAGAGACAGAGACAGAGACAGAGACAGAGACAGAGACAGAGACAGAGACAGAGACAGAGACAGAGACAGAGACAGAGACAGAGAGAGAGACAGAGACAGAGACAGAGACAGAGACAGAGACAGAGACAGAGGCAGAGGCAGAGGCAGAGACAGAGAAAGAGACGGAGACAGAGACAGAGACAGAGACAGAGGCGCAGACGGAGACAGAGACAGAGACATAGACAGAGACAGAGACAGAGACAGAGACAGAGACAGAGACAGAGACAGAGACAGAGACAGAGACAGAGACAGAGACAGAGACAGAGACAGAGACAGAGACAGAGACAGAGACAGAGACAGAGGCAGAGGCAGAGGCAGAGACGGAGACAGAGAAAGAGACGGAGACAGAGACCGAGACAGAGACAGAGACGGTGACAGAGACAGAGACAGAGACAGAGACAGAGACAGTGACGGAGACAAAGACCGAGACAGAGGCAGAGACAGAGACAGAGACAGAGACAGAGACAGAGACAGAGACAGAGACAGAGACAGAGACAGAGACAGAGACAGAGACAGAGACAGAGACAGAGACAGAGACAGAGACAGAGACAGAGACAGAGACAGAGACAGAGACAGAGACAGAGACAGAGACAGAGACAGAGACAGAGACAGAGACAGAGACAGAGACAGAGACAGAGACGGAGACAAAGACCGAGACAGAGGCAGAGACACAGACAGAGACAGAGACAGAGACAGAGACAGAGACAGGGACAGAGACAGAGACAGAGACAGGGACAGAAACAGAGACAGAGACAGAGACAGAAACAGAGACAGAGACAGAGACAGAGACAGAGACAGAGACAGAGACGGAGACAAAGACCGAGACGGAGACAGTGACGGAAACAGAGGCAGAGACAGGGCCAGGGACAGAGACGGAGACTGGGACAGAGGGAGAGACAGCGACAGAGACAGAGACAGAGACAGAGACAGAGACAGAGACAGAGACAGAGAGAGAGACAGAGACAGAGACAGAGACAGAGACAGAGACAGAGACAGAGGCAGAGGCAGAGGCAGAGACAGAGAAAGAGACGGAGACAGAGACAGAGACAGAGACAGAGGCGCAGACGGAGACAGAGACAGAGACATAGACAGAGACAGAGACAGAGACAGAGACAGAGACAGAGACAGAGACAGAGACAGAGACAGAGACAGAGACAGAGACAGAGACAGAGACAGAGACAGAGACAGAGGCAGAGGCAGAGACGGAGACAGAGAAAGAGACGGAGACAGAGACCGAGACAGAGACAGAGACAGAGACGGAGACAAAGACCGAGACGGAGACAGTGACGGAAACAGAGGCAGAGACAGAGACAGAGACAGAGACAGGGACAGAGACAGAGACAGAGACAGGGACAGAAACAGAGACAGAGACAGAGACAGAAACAGAGACAGAGACAGAGACAGAGACAGAGACAGAGACAGAGACAGAGACGGAGACAAAGACCGAGACGGAGACAGTGACGGAAACAGAGGCAGAGACAGGGCCAGGGACAGAGACGGAGACAGGGACAGAGGGAGAGACAGCGACAGAGACAGAGACAGATACAGAGGCAGAGGCAGAGGCAGAGACAGAGAAAGAGACGGAGACAGATACAGAGACAGAGACAGAGGCGCAGACGGAGACAGAGACAGAGACATAGACAGGGACAGCGACAGAGTTAGAGGCAGATATAGACACAGAGACAGAGACAGAGACTGAGACAAAGACAGAGACAGAGACAGAGACAGAGACAGAGACAGAGACAGAGAGAGAGACAGAGACAGAGACAGAGACAGAGACAGAGACAGAGACAGAGACAGAGACAGAGACAGAGACAGAGACAGTGGGAGAGACAGCGACAGGGACGGAGACAGAGACGGAGACAAAGACCGAGACAGAGACAGAGACAGAGACTGAGACAGAGACAGAGACAGAGACAGAGACAGAGACAGAGACAGAGACAGAGACAGAGACAGAGACAGAGACAGAGACAGAGACAGAGACAGAGACAGAGACAGAGACAGAGACAGAGACAGAGACAGAGACAGAGACAGAGACAGAGACAGAGACAGAGACAGAGACAGAGACAGAGACAGAGACAGAGACAGAGACAGAGACAGAGACAGAGACAGAGACAGAGACAGAGACAGAGACAGAGACAGAGACAGAGACAGAGACAGAGACAGAGACAGAGGCAGAGGCAGAGGCAGAGACAGAGAAAGAGACGGAGACAGAGACAGAGACAGAGACAGAGGCGCAGACGGAGACAGAGACAGAGACATAGACAGGGACAGCGACGGAGTCAGAGGCAGAGATAGACACAGAGACAGAGACAGAGACTGAGACAAAGACAGAGACAGAGACAGAGACAGAGACAGAGAGAGAGACAGAGACAGAGACAGAGACAGAGACTGAGACAGAGACAGAGACAGAGACAGAGACAGAGACAGAGACAGAGACAGAGACAGTGGGAGAGACAGCGACAGGGACGGAGACAGAGACGGAGACAAAGACCGAGACAGAGACAGAGACAGAGACTGAGACAGAGACAGAGACAGAGACAGAGACAGAGACAGAGACAGAGACAGAGACAGAGACAGAGACAGAGGCAGAGACAGAGACAGAGACAGAGACAGAGACAGAGACAGTGGGAGAGACAGCGACAGGGACGGAGAGAGAGACGGAGACAAAGACCGAGACAGAGACAGAGACAGAGACTGAGACAGAGACAGAGACAGAGACAGAGACAGAGACAGAGACAGAGACAGAGACAGAGACAGAGACAGAGACAGAGACAGAGACAGAGACAGAGACAGAGACAGAGACAGAGACAGAGACAGAGACAGAGACAGAGACAGAGACAGAGACAGAGACAGAGACAGAGACGGAGACAAAGACCGAGACAGAGACACAGACAGAGACGGAGACAGTGACGGAGACAAAGACCGAGACAGAGGCAGAGACACAGGCAGAGACGGAGAGAGAGACAGAGACAGAGACAGAGACGGAGATAGAGACAGAGACAGAGTCAGAGACGGAGACAGAGGCAGACAGAGAGCCAGGGACAGAGACAGAGACAGAGACAGAGGGAGAAACAGCGACAGAGACAGAGACATAGACAGAGACGGAGATAGAGACAGAGACAGAGACAGAGACAGAGACAGAGATAGAGACAGAGACAGAGACGGAGACAGAGGCAGAGACAGAGCCAGAGACAGAGACAGGGGGAGAGACAGCGACAGAGACAGAGACCGAGACAGAGACAGAGACGGTGACAGAGACGGAGATAGAGACAGAGGCAGATACAGAAACGGAGACAGAGACAGCGACAGAGACAGAGACAGAGACAGAGACAGAGTCATAGACGGAGATAGAGACAGAGACAGAGACAGAGACGGAGACAGAGACGGAGACAAAGACCGAGACAGAGACAGAGACGGAGACAGAGGCAGAGACAGAGCCAGGGACAGAGACGGAGACAGAGACAGAGGGAGAGACAGCGAGAGAGACGGAGACAGAAACGGAGACAGAGACAGATACGGAGACAGAGACAGAGACAGAGACAGAGACAGAGACAGAGGCAGAGACAGAGACAGAGACAGAGACAGAGACAGAGACAGAGATAGAGACAGAGACATAGACGGACATAGAGACAGAGACAGAGACAGAGACAGAGACGGAGACAGAGACGGAGACAAAGACCGAGACAGAGACAGAGACGGAGACAGAGGCAGAGACAGAGCCAGGGACAGAGACGGAGACAGAGACAGAGACAGAGACAGAGACAAAGACAGAGACAGAGACTGACACAGAGACAGAGACAGAGACAGAGACAGAGACAGAGACAGAGACAGAGACAGAGACAGAGACAGAGACAGAGACAGAGACAGAGACAGAGACAGAGACAGAGACAGAGACAGAGACAGAGACAGAGACAGAGACAGAGACAGAGACAGAGACAGAGACAGAGACAGAGACAGAGACAGAGACAGAGACAGAGATAGAGACAGAGACAGAGACAGAGGCAGAGACAGAGACAGAGACAGAGACAGAGAAAGAGACGGAGACAGAGACAGAGACAGAGACAGAGACGGAGACAGAGACGGAGATAGAGACAGAGGCAGATACAGAAACGGAGACAGAGGCAGAGACAGAGCCAGGGACAGAGAACGAGACAAAGACCGAGACGGAGGCAGAGACGGAGACAGAGGCAGAGACAGAGACAGAGACGGAGATAGAGACAGAGACAGAGACAGAGACGGAGACAGAGGCAGAGACAGAGACAGAGACAGCGACAGAGACAGAGACAGAGACAGAGACAGAGACATAGACGGAGATAGAGACGGAGACAAAGACCGAGACAGAGACAGAGACGGAGACAGAGGCAGAGACAGAGACAGAGACAGAGACAGAGACAGAGGCGCAGACGGAGACAGAGACAGAGACATAGACAGGGACAGCGACAGAGTTAGAGGCAGAGATAGACACAGAGACAAAGACAGAGACTGAGACAAAGACAGAGACAGAGACAGAGACAGAGACAGAGACAGAGAGAGAGACAGAGACAGAGACAGAGACAGAGACAGAGACAGAGACAGAGACAGAGACAGAGACAGTGACGGAGACAAAGACCGAGACAGAGGCAGAGACAGAGACAGAGACAGAGACAGAGACAGAGACAGAGACAGAGACAGAGACAGAGACAGAGACAGAGACAGAGACAGAGACAGAGACAGAGACAGAGACAGAGACAGAGACAGAGACAGAGACAGAGACAGAGACAGAGACAGAGACAGAGACAGAGACAGAGACAGAGACAGAGACAGAGACAGAGACAGAGACAGAGACAGAGACAGAGACAGAGACAGAGACAGAGACAGAGACAGAGACAGAGA
>CAMAOD020000128.1:102500-105000 GCA_945859595.2 Megachile willughbiella
CAGAGACGGAGACAGAGGCAGAGACAGAGCCAGAGACAGAGACAGGGGGAGAGACAGCGACAGAGACAGAGACCGAGACAGAGACAGAGACGGTGACAGAGACGGAGATAGAGACAGAGGCAGATACAGAAACGGAGACAGAGACAGCGACAGAGACAGAGACAGAGACAGAGACAGAGACATAGACGGAGATAGAGACAGAGACAGAGACAGAGACGGAGACAGAGACGGAGACAAAGACCGAGACAGAGACAGAGACGGAGACAGAGGCAGAGACAGAGCCAGGGACAGAGACGGAGACAGAGACAGAGGGAGAGACAGCGAGAGAGACGGAGACAGAAACGGAGACAGAGACAGATACGGAGACAGAGACAGAGACAGAGACAGAGACAGAGACAGAGACAGAGGCAGAGACAGAGACAGAGACAGAGACAGAGACAGAGACAGAGATAGAGACAGAGACATAGACGGACATAGAGACAGAGACAGAGACAGAGACAGAGACGGAGACAGAGACGGAGACAAAGACCGAGACAGAGACAGAGACGGAGACAGAGGCAGAGACAGAGCCAGGGACAGAGACGGAGACAGAGACAGAGACAGAGACAGAGACAAAGACAGAGACAGAGACTGACACAGAGACAGAGACAGAGACAGAGACAGAGACAGAGACAGAGACAGAGACAGAGACAGAGACAGAGACAGAGACAGAGACAGAGACAGAGACAGAGACAGAGACAGAGACAGAGACAGAGACAGAGACAGAGACAGAGACAGAGACAGAGACAGAGACAGAGACAGAGATAGAGACAGAGACAGAGACAGAGGCAGAGACAGAGACAGAGACAGAGACAGAGAAAGAGACGGAGACAGAGACAGAGACAGAGACAGAGACGGAGACAGAGACGGAGATAGAGACAGAGGCAGATACAGAAACGGAGACAGAGGCAGAGACAGAGACAGGGACAGAGAACGAGACAAAGACCGAGACGGAGGCAGAGACGGAGACAGAGGCAGAGACAGAGACAGAGACGGAGATAGAGACAGAGACAGAGACAGAGACGGAGACAGAGGCAGAGACAGAGACAGAGACAGCGACAGAGACAGAGACAGAGACAGAGACAGAGACATAGACGGAGATAGAGACGGAGACAAAGACCGAGACAGAGACAGAGACGGAGACAGAGGCAGAGACAGAGCCAGGGACAGAGACGGAGACAGAGACAGAGGGAGAGACAGCGAGAGAGACGGAGACAGAAACGGAGACAGAGACAGATACGGAGACAGAGACAGAGACAGAGACAGAGACAGAGACAGAGACAGAGGCAGAGACAGAGACAGAGACAGAGACAGAGACAGAGACAGAGACATAGACGGACATAGAGACAGAGACAGAGACAGAGACAGAGACGGAGACAGAGACGGAGACAAAGACCGAGACAGAGACAGAGACGGAGACAGAGACTGACACAGAGACAGAGACAGAGACAGAGACAGAGACAGAGACAGAGACAGAGACAGAGACAGAGACAGAGACAGAGACAGAGACAGAGACAGAGACAGAGACAGAGACAGAGACAGAGACAGAGACAGAGACAGAGACAGAGACAGAGACAGAGACAGAGACAGAGACAGAGACAGAGACAGAGACATAGACGGACATAGAGACAGAGACAGAGACAGAGACAGAGACGGAGACAGAGACGGAGACAAAGACCGAGACAGACACAGAGACGGAGACAGAGACTGACACAGAGACAGAGACAGAGACAGAGACAGAGACAGAGACAGAGACAGAGACAGAGACAGAGACAGAGAGAGAGACAGAGACAGAGACAGAGACAGAGACAGGGACAGAGACAGAGACAGAGACAGAGACAGAGACAGAGACAGAGACAGAGGCAGAGGCAGAGGCAGAGACAGAGAAAGAGACGGAGACAGAGACAGAGACAGAGACAGAGGCGCAGACGGAGACAGAGACAGAGACGGAGACAGAGGCACAGACAGAGCCAGGGACAGAGACGGAGACAGAGACAGAGGGAGAGACAGCGAGAGAGACGGAGACAGAAACGGAGACAGAGACAGATACGGAGACAGAGACAGAGACAGAGACAGAGACAGAGACAGAGGCAGAGACAGAGACAGAGACAGAGACAGAGACAGAGACAGAGACAGAGGCAGAGGCAGAGGCAGAGACAGAGACAGAGAAAGAGACGGAGACAGAGACCGAGACAGAGACAGAGACGGTGACAGAGACGGAGATAGAGACAGAGGCAGATACAGAAACGGAGACAGAGGCAGAGACAGAGCCAGAGACAGAGAACGAGACAAAGACCGAGACGGAGACAGAGACGGAGACAGAGGCAGAGACAGAGACAGAGACAGAGACAGAGACGGAGATAGAGACAGAGACAGAGACAGAGACGGAGACAGAGGCAGAGACAGAGACAGAGACAGCGACAGAGACAGAGACAGAGACAGAGACAGAGACATAGACGGA
>CAMAOD020000128.1:110000-115000 GCA_945859595.2 Megachile willughbiella
CATAGACGGACATAGAGACAGAGACAGAGACAGAGACAGAGACGGAGACAGAGACGGAGACAAAGACCGAGACAGAGACAGAGACGGAGACAGAGACTGACACAGAGACAGAGACAGAGACAGAGACAGAGACAGAGACAGAGACAGAGACAGAGACAGAGACAGAGACAGAGACAGAGACAGAGACAGAGACAGAGACAGAGACAGAGACAGAGACAGAGACAGAGACAGAGACAGAGACAGAGACAGAGACAGAGACAGAGACAGAGACAGAGACAGAGACAGAGACAGAGACAGAGACAGAGACAGAGACATAGACGGACATAGAGACAGAGACAGAGACAGAGACAGAGACGGAGACAGAGACGGAGACAAAGACCGAGACAGACACAGAGACGGAGACAGAGACTGACACAGAGACAGAGACAGAGACAGAGACAGAGACAGAGACAGAGACAGAGACAGAGACAGAGACAGAGACAGAGAGAGAGACAGAGACAGAGACAGAGACAGAGACAGGGACAGAGACAGAGACAGAGACAGAGACAGAGACAGAGACAGAGACAGAGGCAGAGGCAGAGGCAGAGACAGAGAAAGAGACGGAGACAGAGACAGAGACAGAGACAGAGGCGCAGACGGAGACAGAGACAGAGACATAGACAGAGACAGAGACAGAGACAGAGACAGAGACAGAGACAGAGACAGAGACGGAGACAGAGGCACAGACAGAGCCAGGGACAGAGACGGAGACAGAGACAGAGGGAGAGACAGCGAGAGAGACGGAGACAGAAACGGAGACAGAGACAGATACGGAGACAGAGACAGAGACAGAGACAGAGACAGAGACAGAGGCAGAGACAGAGACAGAGACAGAGACAGAGACAGAGACAGAGACAGAGGCAGAGGCAGAGGCAGAGACAGAGACAGAGAAAGAGACGGAGACAGAGACCGAGACAGAGACAGAGACGGTGACAGAGACGGAGATAGAGACAGAGGCAGATACAGAAACGGAGACAGAGGCAGAGACAGAGCCAGAGACAGAGAACGAGACAAAGACCGAGACGGAGACAGAGACGGAGACAGAGGCAGAGACAGAGACAGAGACAGAGACAGAGACGGAGATAGAGACAGAGACAGAGACAGAGACGGAGACAGAGGCAGAGACAGAGACAGAGACAGCGACAGAGACAGAGACAGAGACAGAGACAGAGACATAGACGGAGATAGAGACGGAGACAAAGACCGAGACAGAGACAGAGACGGAGACAGAGGCAGAGACAGAGCCAGGGACAGAGACGGAGACAGAGACAGAGGGAGAGACAGCGAGAGAGACGGAGACAGAAACGGAGACAGAGACAGATACGGAGACAGAGACAGAGACAGAGACAGAGACAGAGACAGAGACAGAGACTGACACAGAGACAGAGACAGAGACAGAGACAGAGACAGAGACAGAGACAGAGACAGAGACAGAGACAGAGACAGAGACAGAGACAGAGACAGAGACAGAGACAGAGACAGAGACAGAGACAGAGACAGAGACAGAGACAGAGACAGAGACAGAGATAGAGACAGAGACAGAGACAGAGGCAGAGACAGAGACAGAGACAGAGACAGAGACAGAGACAGAGACAGAGACAGAGACAGAGACAGAGACAGAGACAGAGACAGAGACGGAGACAGAGACGGAGACGAAGACCGAGACAGAGACAGAGACGGAGACAGAGGCACAGACAGAGCCAGGGACAGAGACGGAGACAGAGACAGAGGGAGAGACAGCGAGAGAGGCAGAGACAGAAACAGAGACAGAGACAGATACGGAGACAGAGGCAGAGGCAGAGACAGAGGCAGAGACAGAGACGGAGACAGAGACAGAGACAGAGACAGAGACAGAGACAGAGACTGAGACAGAGACAGAGACAGAGACAGAGACAGAGACAGAGACAGAGACAGAGACAGAGACAGAGACAGAGACAGAGACAGAGACAGAGACAGAGACAGAGACAGAGACAGAGACAGAGACAGAGACAGAGACAGAGACAGAGACAGAGACAGAGACAGAGACGGAGACAAAGACCGAGACAGAGGCAGAGACAGAGACAGAGGCAGAGACAGAGACAGAGACAGAGACAGAGACAGAGACAGAGACAGAGACAGAGACAGAGACAGAGACAGAGACAGAGACAGAGACAGAGACAGAGACAGAGACAGAGACAGAGACAGAGACAGAGACAGAGACAGAGACAGAGACAGAGACAGAGACAGAGACAGAGACAGAGACAGAGACAGAGACAGAGACGGAGACAAAGACCGAGACAGAGGCAGAGACACAGACAGAGACAGAGACAGAGACAGAGACAGGGACAGAGACAGAGACAGAGACAGGGACAGAAACAGAGACAGAGACAGAGACAGAAACAGAGACAGAGACAGAGACAGAGACAGAGACAGAGACAGAGACGGAGACAAAGACCGAGACGGAGACAGTGACGGAAACAGAGGCAGAGACAGGGCCAGGGACAGAGACGGAGACTGGGACAGAGGGAGAGACAGCGACAGAGACAGAGACAGAGACAGAGGCAGAGGCAGAGGCAGAGACAGAGAAAGAGACGGAGACAGAGACAGAGACAGAGACAGAGACAGAGGCGCAGACGGAGACAGAGACAGAGACATAGACAGGGACAGCGACAGAGTTAGAGGCAGAGATAGACACAGAGACAAAGACAGAGACTGAGACAAAGACAGAGACAGAGACAGAGACAGAGACAGAGACAGAGGGAGAGACAGAGACAGAGACAGAGACAGAGACAGAGACAGAGACAGAGACAGAGACAGAGACAGTGACGGAGACAAAGACCGAGACAGAGGCAGAGACAGAGACAGAGACAGAGACAGAGACAGAGACAGAGACAGAGACAGAGACAGAGACAGAGACAGAGACAGAGACAGAGACAGAGACAGAGACAGAGACAGAGACAGAGACAGAGACAGAGACAGAGACAGAGACAGAGACAGATACAGAGACAGAGACAGAGACAGAGACAGAGACAGAGACGGAGACAAAGACCGAGACAGAGGCAGAGACACAGACAGAGACAGAGACAGAGACAGAGACAGAGACAGGGACAGAGACAGAGACAGAGACAGGGACAGAAACAGAGACAGAGACAGAGACAGAAACAGAGACAGAGACAGAGACAGAGACAGAGACAGAGACAGAGACAGAGACGGAGACAAAGACCGAGACGGAGACAGTGACGGAAACAGAGGCAGAGACAGGGCCAGGGACAGAGACGGAGACTGGGACAGAGGGAGAGACAGCGACAGAGACAGAGACAGAGACAGAGGCAGAGGCAGAGGCAGAGACAGAGAAAGAGACGGAGACAGAGACAGAGACAGAGACAGAGACAGAGGCGCAGACGGAGACAGAGACAGAGACATAGACAGGGACAGCGACAGAGTTAGAGGCAGAGATAGACACAGAGACAAAGACAGAGACTGAGACAAAGACAGAGACAGAGACAGAGACAGAGACAGAGACAGAGAGAGAGACAGAGACAGAGACAGAGACAGAGACAGAGACAGAGACAGAGACAGAGACAGAGACAGAGACAGTGGGAGAGACAGCGACAGGGACGGAGACAGAGACGGAGACAAAGACCGAGACAGAGACAGAGACAGAGACTGGGACAGAGACAGAGACAGAGACAGAGACAGAGACAGAGACAGAGACAGAGACAGAGACAGAGACAGAGACAGAGACAGAGACAGAGACAGAGACAGAGACAGAGACAGAGACAGAGACAGAGACAGAGACAGAGACAGAGACAGAGACAGAGAGAGAGACAGAGACAGAGACAGAGACAGAGACAGAGACAGAGACAGAGGCAGAGGCAGAGGCAGAGACAGAGAAAGAGACGGAGACAGAGACAGAGACAGAGACAGAGGCGCAGACGGAGACAGAGACAGAGACATAGACAGAGACAGAGACAGAGACAGAGACAGAGACAGAGACAGAGACAGAGACAGAGACAGAGACAGAGACAGAGACAGAGACAGAGACAGAGACAGAGACAGAGACAGAGACAGAGACAGAGACAGAGACAGAGGCAGAGGCAGAGGCAGAGACGGAGACAGAGAAAGAGACGGAGACAGAGACCGAGACAGAGACAGAGACGGTGACAGAGACAGAGACAGAGACAGAGACAGAGACAGTGACGGAGACAAAGACCGAGACAGAGGCAGAGACAGAGACAGAGACAGAGACAGAGACAGAGACAGAGACAGAGCCAGAGACAGAGACAGAGACAGAGACAGAGACAGAGGCAGAGACAGAGACAGAGACAGAGACAGAGACAGAGACAGAGACAGAGACAGAGACAGAGACAGAGACAGAGACAGAGACAGAGACAGAGACGGAGACAAAGACCGAGACAGAGGCAGAGACACAGACAGAGACAGAGACAGAGACAGAGACAGAGACAGAGACAGGGACAGAGACAGAGACAGAGACAGGGACAGAAACAGAGACAGAGACAGAGACAGAAACAGAGACAGAGACAGAGACAGAGACAGAGACAGAGACAGAGACGGAGACAAAGACCGAGACGGAGACAGTGACGGAAACAGAGGCAGAGACAGGGCCAGGGACAGAGACGGAGACTGGGACAGAGGGAGAGACAGCGACAGAGACAGAGACAGAGACAGAGGCAGAGGCAGAGGCAGAGACAGAGAAAGAGACGGAGACAGAGACAGAGACAGAGACAGAGACAGAGGCGCAGACGGAGACAGAGACAGAGACATAGACAGGGACAGCGACAGAGTTAGAGGCAGAGATAGACACAGAGACAAAGACAGAGACTGAGACAAAGACAGAGACAGAGACAGAGACAGAGACAGAGACAGAGAGAGAGACAGAGACAGAGACAGAGACAGAGACAGAGACAGAGGCAGAGGCAGAGGCAGAGACAGAGAAAGAGACGGAGACAGAGACAGAGACA
>CAMAOD020000128.1:117500-202500 GCA_945859595.2 Megachile willughbiella
CAGAGACAGAGACAGAGACAGAGACGGAGACAAAGACCGAGACGGAGACAGTGACGGAAACAGAGGCAGAGACAGAGACAGAGACAGAGACAGGGACAGAGACAGAGACAGAGACAGGGACAGAAACAGAGACAGAGACAGAGACAGAAACAGAGACAGAGACAGAGACAGAGACAGAGACAGAGACAGAGACAGAGACGGAGACAAAGACCGAGACGGAGACAGTGACGGAAACAGAGGCAGAGACAGGGCCAGGGACAGAGACGGAGACAGGGACAGAGGGAGAGACAGCGACAGAGACAGAGACAGATACAGAGGCAGAGGCAGAGGCAGAGACAGAGAAAGAGACGGAGACAGATACAGAGACAGAGACAGAGGCGCAGACGGAGACAGAGACAGAGACATAGACAGGGACAGCGACAGAGTTAGAGGCAGATATAGACACAGAGACAGAGACAGAGACTGAGACAAAGACAGAGACAGAGACAGAGACAGAGACAGAGACAGAGACAGAGAGAGAGACAGAGACCGAGACAGAGACAGAGACAGAGACAGAGACAGAGACAGAGACAGAGACAGTGGGAGAGACAGCGACAGGGACGGAGACAGAGACGGAGACAAAGACCGAGACAGAGACAGAGACAGAGACTGAGACAGAGACAGAGACAGAGACAGAGACAGAGACAGAGACAGAGACAGAGACAGAGACAGAGACAGAGACAGAGACAGAGACAGAGACAGAGACAGAGACAGAGACAGAGACAGAGACAGAGACAGAGACAGAGACAGAGACAGAGACAGAGACAGAGACAGAGACAGAGACAGAGACAGAGACAGAGACAGAGACAGAGACAGAGACAGAGACAGAGACAGAGACAGAGACAGAGACAGAGACAGAGACAGAGACAGAGACAGAGACAGAGATAGAGACAGAGACAGAGACAGAGGCAGAGACAGAGACAGAGACAGAGACAGAGAAAGAGACGGAGACAGAGACAGAGACAGAGACAGAGACGGAGACAGAGACGGAGATAGAGACAGAGGCAGATACAGAAACGGAGACAGAGGCAGAGACAGAGCCAGGGACAGAGAACGAGACAAAGACCGAGACGGAGACAGAGACGGAGACAGAGGCAGAGACAGAGACAGAGACAGAGACAGAGACGGAGATAGAGACAGAGACAGAGACAGAGACGGAGACAGAGGCAGAGACAGAGACAGAGACAGCGACAGAGACAGAGACAGAGACAGAGACAGAGACATAGACGGAGATAGAGACGGAGACAAAGACCGAGACAGAGACAGAGACGGAGACAGAGGCAGAGACAGAGCCAGGGACAGAGACGGAGACAGAGACAGAGGGAGAGACAGCGAGAGAGACGGAGACAGAAACGGAGACAGAGACAGATACGGAGACAGAGACAGAGACAGAGACAGAGACAGAGACAGAGACAGAGGCAGAGACAGAGACAGAGACAGAGACAGAGACAGAGACAGAGACATAGACGGACATAGAGACAGAGACAGAGACAGAGACAGAGACGGAGACAGAGACGGAGACAAAGACCGAGACAGAGACAGAGACGGAGACAGAGACTGACACAGAGACAGAGACAGAGACAGAGACAGAGACAGAGACAGAGACAGAGACAGAGACAGAGACAGAGACAGAGACAGAGACAGAGACAGAGACAGAGACAGAGACAGAGACAGAGACAGAGACAGAGACAGAGACAGAGACATAGACGGACATAGAGACAGAGACAGAGACAGAGACAGAGACGGAGACAGAGACGGAGACAAAGACCGAGACAGACACAGAGACGGAGACAGAGACTGACACAGAGACAGAGACAGAGACAGAGACAGAGACAGAGACAGAGACAGAGACAGAGACAGAGACAGAGACAGAGAGAGAGACAGAGACAGAGACAGAGACAGAGACAGGGACAGAGACAGAGACAGAGACAGAGACAGAGACAGGGACAGAGACAGAGACAGAGACAGGGACAGAAACAGAGACAGAGACAGAGACAGAAACAGAGACAGAGACAGAGACAGAGACAGAGACAGAGACAGAGACGGAGACAAAGACCGAGACGGAGACAGTGACGGAAACAGAGGCAGAGACAGGGCCAGGGACAGAGACGGAGACTGGGACAGAGGGAGAGACAGCGACAGAGACAGAGACAGAGACAGAGGCAGAGGCAGAGGCAGAGACAGAGAAAGAGACGGAGACAGAGACAGAGACAGAGACAGAGACAGAGGCGCAGACGGAGACAGAGACAGAGACATAGACAGGGACAGCGACAGAGTTAGAGGCAGAGATAGACACAGAGACAAAGACAGAGACTGAGACAAAGACAGAGACAGAGACAGAGACAGAGACAGAGACAGAGAGAGAGACAGAGACAGAGACAGAGACAGAGACAGAGACAGAGACAGAGACAGTGGGAGAGACAGCGACAGGGACGGAGACAGAGACGGAGACAAAGACCGAGACAGAGACAGAGACAGAGACTGGGACAGAGACAGAGACAGAGACAGAGACAGAGACAGAGACAGAGACAGAGACAGAGACAGAGACAGAGACAGAGACAGAGACAGAGACAGAGACAGAGACAGAGACAGAGACAGAGACAGAGACAGAGACAGAGACAGAGACAGAGACAGAGACAGAGACAGAGAGAGAGACAGAGACAGAGACAGAGACAGAGACAGAGACAGAGACAGAGGCAGAGGCAGAGGCAGAGACAGAGAAAGAGACGGAGACAGAGACAGAGACAGAGACAGAGGCGCAGACGGAGACAGAGACAGAGACATAGACAGAGACAGAGACAGAGACAGAGACAGAGACAGAGACAGAGACAGAGACAGAGACAGAGACAGAGACAGAGACAGAGACAGAGACAGAGACAGAGACAGAGACAGAGACAGAGACAGAGACAGAGGCAGAGGCAGAGGCAGAGACGGAGACAGAGAAAGAGACGGAGACAGAGACCGAGACAGAGACAGAGACGGTGACAGAGACAGAGACAGAGACAGAGACAGAGACAGTGACGGAGACAAAGACCGAGACAGAGGCAGAGACAGAGACAGAGACAGAGACAGAGACAGAGACAGACACAGAGACAGAGACAGAGACAGAGACAGAGACAGAGACAGAGACAGAGACAGAGACAGAGACAGAGACAGAGACAGAGACAGAGACAGAGACAGAGACAGAGACAGAGGCAGAGACAGAGACAGAGACAGAGACAGAGACGGAGACAAAGACCGAGACAGAGGCAGAGACACAGACAGAGACAGAGACAGAGACAGAGACAGAGACAGAGACAGGGACAGAGACAGAGACAGAGACAGGGACAGAAACAGAGACAGAGACAGAGACAGAAACAGAGACAGAGACAGAGACAGAGACAGAGACAGAGACAGAGACAGAGACGGAGACAAAGACCGAGACGGAGACAGTGACGGAAACAGAGGCAGAGACAGGGCCAGGGACAGAGACGGAGACTGGGACAGAGGGAGAGACAGCGACAGAGACAGAGACAGAGACAGAGGCAGAGGCAGAGGCAGAGACAGAGAAAGAGACGGAGACAGAGACAGAGACAGAGACAGAGACAGAGGCGCAGACGGAGACAGAGACAGAGACATAGACAGGGACAGCGACAGAGTTAGAGGCAGAGATAGACACAGAGACAAAGACAGAGACTGAGACAAAGACAGAGACAGAGACAGAGACAGAGACAGAGACAGAGACAGAGAGAGAGACAGAGACAGAGACAGAGACAGAGACAGAGACAGAGGCAGAGGCAGAGACAGAGACAGAGACAGAGGCAGAGGCAGAGGCAGAGACAGAGAAAGAGACGGAGACAGAGACAGAGACAGAGACAGAGGCGCAGACGGAGACAGAGACAGAGACATAGACAGAGACAGAGACAGAGACAGAGACAGAGACAGAGACAGAGACAGAGACAGAGACAGAGACAGAAACAGAGACAGAGACAGAGACAGAGACAGAGACAGAGACAGAGACAGAGACGGAGACAAAGACCGAGACGGAGACAGTGACGGAAACAGAGGCAGAGACAGGGCCAGGGACAGAGACGGAGACAGGGACAGAGGGAGAGACAGCGACAGAGACAGAGACAGATACAGAGGCAGAGGCAGAGGCAGAGACAGAGAAAGAGACGGAGACAGATACAGAGACAGAGACAGAGGCGCAGACGGAGACAGAGACAGAGACATAGACAGGGACAGCGACAGAGTTAGAGGCAGATATAGACACAGAGACAGAGACAGAGACTGAGACAAAGACAGAGACAGAGACAGAGACAGAGACAGAGACAGAGAGAGAGACAGAGACAGAGACAGAGACAGAGACAGAGACAGAGACAGAGACAGAGACAGAGACAGAGACAGTGGGAGAGACAGCGACAGGGACGGAGACAGAGACGGAGACAAAGACCGAGACAGAGACAGAGACAGAGACTGAGACAGAGACAGAGACAGAGACAGAGACAGAGACAGAGACAGAGACAGAGACAGAGACAGAGACAGAGACAGAGACAGAGACAGAGACAGAGACAGAGACAGAGACAGAGACAGAGACAGAGACAGAGACAGAGACAGAGACAGAGACAGAGACAGAGACAGAGACAGAGACAGAGACAGAGACAGAGACAGAGACAGAGACAGAGACAGAGACAGAGACAGAGACAGAGACAGAGACAGAGACAGAGACAGAGACAGAGGCAGAGGCAGAGGCAGAGACAGAGAAAGAGACGGAGACAGAGACAGAGACAGAGACAGAGGCGCAGACGGAGACAGAGACAGAGACATAGACAGGGACAGCGACAGAGTCAGAGGCAGAGATAGACACAGAGACAGAGACAGAGATTGAGACAAAGACAGAGACAGAGACAGAGACAGAGACAGAGAGAGAGACAGAGACAGAGACAGAGACAGAGACTGAGACAGAGACAGAGACAGAGACAGAGACAGAGACAGAGACAGAGACAGAGACAGTGGGAGAGACAGCGACAGGGACGGAGACAGAGACGGAGACAAAGACCGAGACAGAGACAGAGACAGAGACTGAGACAGAGACAGAGACAGAGACAGAGACAGAGACAGAGACAGAGACAGAGACAGAGACAGAGACAGAGACAGAGACAGAGACAGAGACAGAGACAGAGACAGAGACAGAGACAGAGACAGAGACAGAGACAGAGACAGAGACAGAGACAGAGACAGAGACAGAGACAGAGACAGAGACAGAGACGGAGACAAAGACCGAGACAGAGACACAGACAGAGACGGAGACAGTGACGGAGATAGAGACAGAGACAGAGACAGAGACGGAGACAGAGGCAGAGACAGAGACAGAGACAGCGACAGAGACAGAGACGGAGACAGAGGCAGAGACAGAGCCAGGGACAGAGACGGAGACAGAGACAGAGGGAGAGACAGCGAGAGAGACGGAGACAGAAACGGAGACAGAGACAGATACGGAGACAGAGACAGAGACAGAGACAGAGACAGAGACAGAGACAGAGGCAGAGACAGAGACAGAGACAGAGACAGAGACAGAGACAGAGACATAGACGGACATAGAGACAGAGACAGAGACAGAGACAGAGACGGAGACAGAGACGGAGACAAAGACCGAGACAGAGACAGAGACGGAGACAGAGACTGACACAGAGACAGAGACAGAGACAGAGACAGAGACAGAGACAGAGACAGAGACAGAGACAGAGACAGAGACAGAGACAGAGACAGAGACAGAGACAGAGACAGAGACAGAGACAGAGACAGAGACAGAGACAGAGACAGAGACAGAGACAGAGACAGAGACAGAGACAGAGACAGAGACATAGACGGACATAGAGACAGAGACAGAGACAGAGACAGAGACGGAGACAGAGACGGAGACAAAGACCGAGACAGACACAGAGACGGAGACAGAGACTGACACAGAGACAGAGACAGAGACAGAGACAGAGACAGAGACAGAGACAGAGACAGAGACAGAGACAGAGACAGAGACAGAGAGAGAGACAGAGACAGAGACAGAGACAGAGACAGGGACAGAGACAGAGACAGAGACAGAGACAGAGACAGAGACAGAGACAGAGGCAGAGGCAGAGGCAGAGACAGAGAAAGAGACGGAGACAGAGACAGAGACAGAGACAGAGGCGCAGACGGAGACAGAGACAGAGACATAGACAGAGACAGAGACAGAGACAGAGACAGAGACAGAGACAGAGACAGAGACGGAGACAGAGGCACAGACAGAGCCAGGGACAGAGACGGAGACAGAGACAGAGGGAGAGACAGCGAGAGAGACGGAGACAGAAACGGAGACAGAGACAGATACGGAGACAGAGACAGAGACAGAGACAGAGACAGAGACAGAGGCAGAGACAGAGACAGAGACAGAGACAGAGACAGAGACAGAGACAGAGGCAGAGGCAGAGGCAGAGACAGAGACAGAGAAAGAGACGGAGACAGAGACCGAGACAGAGACAGAGACGGTGACAGAGACGGAGATAGAGACAGAGGCAGATACAGAAACGGAGACAGAGGCAGAGACAGAGCCAGAGACAGAGAACGAGACAAAGACCGAGACGGAGACAGAGACGGAGACAGAGGCAGAGACAGAGACAGAGACAGAGACAGAGACGGAGATAGAGACAGAGACAGAGACAGAGACGGAGACAGAGGCAGAGACAGAGACAGAGACAGCGACAGAGACAGAGACAGAGACAGAGACAGAGACATAGACGGAGATAGAGACGGAGACAAAGACCGAGACAGAGACAGAGACGGAGACAGAGGCAGAGACAGAGCCAGGGACAGAGACGGAGACAGAGACAGAGGGAGAGACAGCGAGAGAGACGGAGACAGAAACGGAGACAGAGACAGATACGGAGACAGAGACAGAGACAGAGACAGAGACAGAGACAGAGACGGAGACAAAGACCGAGACGGAGACAGTGACGGAAACAGAGGCAGAGACAGGGCCAGGGACAGAGACGGAGACTGGGACAGAGGGAGAGACAGCGACAGAGACAGAGACAGAGACAGAGGCAGAGGCAGAGGCAGAGACAGAGAAAGAGACGGAGACAGAGACAGAGACAGAGACAGAGACAGAGGCGCAGACGGAGACAGAGACAGAGACATAGACAGGGACAGCGACAGAGTTAGAGGCAGAGATAGACACAGAGACAAAGACAGAGACTGAGACAAAGACAGAGACAGAGACAGAGACAGAGACAGAGACAGAGACAGAGACAGAGACAGAGACAGAGACAGAGACAGAGACAGAGACAGAGACAGAGACAGAGACAGAGACAGAGACAGAGACAGTGGGAGAGACAGCGACAGGGACGGAGACAGAGACGGAGACAAAGACCGAGACAGAGACAGAGACAGAGACTGGGACAGAGACAGAGACAGAGACAGAGACAGAGACAGAGACAGAGACAGAGACAGAGACAGAGACAGAGACAGAGACAGAGACAGAGACAGAGACAGAGACAGAGACAGAGACAGAGACAGAGACAGAGACAGAGACAGAGACAGAGACAGAGACAGAGACAGAGAGAGAGACAGAGACAGAGACAGAGACAGAGACAGAGACAGAGACAGAGGCAGAGGCAGAGGCAGAGACAGAGAAAGAGACGGAGACAGAGACAGAGACAGAGACAGAGGCGCAGACGGAGACAGAGACAGAGACATAGACAGAGACAGAGACAGAGACAGAGACAGAGACAGAGACAGAGACAGAGACAGAGACAGAGACAGAGACAGAGACAGAGACAGAGACAGAGACAGAGACAGAGACGGAGACAAAGACCGAGACGGAGACAGTGACGGAAACAGAGGCAGAGACAGGGCCAGGTACAGAGACGGAGACTGGGACAGAGGGAGAGACAGCGACAGAGACAGAGACAGAGACAGAGGCAGAGGCAGAGGCAGAGACAGAGAAAGAGACGGAGACAGAGACAGAGACAGAGACAGAGACAGAGGCGCAGACGGAGACAGAGACAGAGACATAGACAGGGACAGCGACAGAGACAGAGAGAGAGACAGAGACAGAGACAGAGACAGAGACAGAGACAGAGACAGAGGCAGAGACAGAGACAGAGACAGAGACAGAGACAGAGAGAGAGACAGAGACAGAGACAGAGACAGAGACAGAGACAGAGACAGAGGCAGAGACAGAGACAGAGACAGAGACAGAGACAGAGACAGAGACAGAGACAGAGACAGAGACAGAGACAGAGACAGAGACAGAGACAGAGACAGAGAGAGAGACAGAGACAGAGACAGAGACAGAGACAGAGACAGAGACAGAGGCAGAGGCAGAGGCAGAGACAGAGAAAGAGACGGAGACAGAGACAGAGACAGAGAGAGAGACAGAGACAGAGACAGAGACAGAGACAGAGACAGAGACAGAGGCAGAGGCAGAGGCAGAGACAGAGAAAGAGACGGAGACAGAGACAGAGACAGAGACAGAGGCGCAGACGGAGACAGAGACAGAGACATAGACAGAGACAGAGACAGAGACAGAGACAGAGACAGAGACAGAGACAGAGACAGAGACAGAGACAGAGACAGAGACAGAGACAGAGACAGAGACAGAGACGGAGACAAAGACCGAGACGGAGACAGTGACGGAAACAGAGGCAGAGACAGGGCCAGGTACAGAGACGGAGACTGGGACAGAGGGAGAGACAGCGACAGAGACAGAGACAGAGACAGAGGCAGAGGCAGAGGCAGAGACAGAGAAAGAGACGGAGACAGAGACAGAGACAGAGGCGCAGACGGAGACAGAGACAGAGACATAGACAGGGACAGCGACAGAGTTAGAGGCAGAGATAGACACAGAGACAAAGACAGAGACTGAGACAAAGACAGAGACAGAGACAGAGACAGAGACAGAGACAGAGACAGAGACAGAGACAGAGACAGAGACAGAGACAGAGACAGAGACAGAGACAGAGACAGAGACAGAGACAGAGACAGAGACAGAGACAGAGACAGAGACAGAGACAGAGACAGAGACAGAGACAGAGACAGAGACAGAGACAGAGACAGAGACAGAGACAGAGACAGAGAGAGAGACAGAGACAGAGACAGAGACAGAGACAGAGACAGAGACAGAGGCAGAGGCAGAGGCAGAGACAGAGAAAGAGACGGAGACAGAGACAGAGACAGAGACAGAGGCGCAGACGGAGACAGAGACAGAGACATAGACAGAGACAGAGACAGAGACAGAGACAGAGACAGAGACAGAGACAGAGACAGAGACAGAGACAGAGACAGAGACAGAGACAGAGACAGAGACAGAGACAGAGACAGAGGCAGAGGCAGAGGCAGAGACGGAGACAGAGAAAGAGACGGAGACAGAGACCGAGACAGAGACAGAGACGGTGACAGAGACAGAGACAGAGACAGAGACAGAGACAGTGACGGAGACAAAGACCGAGACAGAGGCAGAGACAGAGACAGAGACAGAGACAGAGACAGAGACAGAGACAGAGACAGAGACAGAGACAGAGGCAGAGACAGAGACAGAGACAGAGACAGAGACAGAGACAGAGACAGAGACAGAGACAGAGACAGAGACAGAGACAGAGACAGAGGGAGAGACAGCGACAGAGACAGAGACAGAGACAGAGGCAGAGGCAGAGGCAGAGACAGAGAAAGAGACGGAGACAGAGACAGAGACAGAGACAGAGACAGAGGCGCAGACGGAGACAGAGACAGAGACATAGACAGGGACAGCGACAGAGTTAGAGGCAGAGATAGACACAGAGACAAAGACAGAGACTGAGACAAAGACAGAGACAGAGACAGAGACAGAGACAGAGACAGAGAGAGAGACAGAGACAGAGACAGAGACAGAGACAGAGACAGAGGCAGAGGCAGAGGCAGAGACAGAGAAAGAGACGGAGACAGAGACAGAGACAGAGACAGAGGCGCAGACGGAGACAGAGACAGAGACATAGACAGAGACAGAGACAGAGACAGAGACAGAGACAGAGACAGAGACAGAGACAGAGACAGAGACAGAGACAGAGACAGAGACAGAGACAGAGGCAGAGACAGAGACAAAGACAGAGACAGAGACAGAGACAGAGACAGAGACAGAGACAGAGACAGAGACTGACACAGAGACAGAGACAGAGACAGAGACAGAGACAGAGACAGAGACAGAGACAGAGACAGAGACAGCGACAGAGACAGAGACAGAGACAGGGACAGAGACAGAGACAGAGACAGAGATAGAGACAGAGACAGAGACAGAGGCAGAGACAGAGACAGAGACAGAGACAGAGACAGAGACAGAGACAGAGACAGAGGCAGAGACAGAGACGGAGACAGAGACCGAGACGGAGACGAAGACCGAGACAGAGACAGAGACGGAGACAGAGGCACAGACAGAGCCAGGGACAGAGACGGAGACAGAGACAGAGGGAGAGACAGAGACGGAGACAGAGACAGAGACAGAGACAGAGACAGAGACAGAGACTGAGACAGAGACAGAGACAGAGACAGAGACAGAGACAGAGACAGAGACAGAGACAGAGACAGAGACAGAGACAGAGACAGAGACAGAGACAGAGACAGAGACAGAGACGGAGACAAAGACCGAGACAGAGGCAGAGACAGAGACAGAGACAGAGACAGAGACAGAGACAGAGACAGAGACAGAGACAGAGACAGAGACAGAGACAGAGACAGAGACAGAGACAGAGACAGAGACAGAGACAGAGACAGAGACAGAGACAGAGACAGAGAGAGAGACAGAGACAGAGACAGAGACAGAGACAGAGACAGAGACAGAGGCAGAGGCAGAGGCAGAGACAGAGAAAGAGACGGAGACAGAGACAGAGACAGAGACAGAGGCGCAGACGGAGACAGAGACAGAGACATAGACAGAGACAGAGACAGAGACAGAGACAGAGACAGAGACAGAGACAGAGACAGAGACAGAGACAGAGACAGAGACAGAGACAGAGACAGAGACAGAGACAGAGACAGAGACAGAGACAGAGACAGAGGCAGAGGCAGAGGCAGAGACGGAGACAGAGAAAGAGACGGAGACAGAGACCGAGACAGAGACAGAGACGGTGACAGAGACAGAGACAGAGACAGAGACAGAGACAGTGACGGAGACAAAGACCGAGACAGAGGCAGAGACAGAGACAGAGACAGAGACAGAGACAGAGACAGAGACAGAGACAGAGACAGAGACAGAGACAGAGACAGAGACAGAGGCAGAGACAGAGACAGAGACAGAGACAGAGACAGAGACAGAGACAGAGACAGAGACAGAGACAGAGACAGAGACAGAGGGAGAGACAGCGACAGAGACAGAGACAGAGACAGAGGCAGAGGCAGAGGCAGAGACAGAGAAAGAGACGGAGACAGAGACAGAGACAGAGACAGAGACAGAGGCGCAGACGGAGACAGAGACAGAGACATAGACAGGGACAGCGACAGAGTTAGAGGCAGAGATAGACACAGAGACAAAGACAGAGACTGAGACAAAGACAGAGACAGAGACAGAGACAGAGACAGAGACAGAGAGAGAGACAGAGACAGAGACAGAGACAGAGACAGAGACAGAGGCAGAGGCAGAGGCAGAGACAGAGAAAGAGACGGAGACAGAGACAGAGACAGAGACAGAGGCGCAGACGGAGACAGAGACAGAGACATAGACAGAGACAGAGACAGAGACAGAGACAGAGACAGAGACAGAGACAGAGACAGAGACAGAGACAGAGACAGAGACAGAGACAGAGACAGAGACAGAGGCAGAGACAGAGACAAAGACAGAGACAGAGACAGAGACAGAGACAGAGACAGAGACAGAGACAGAGACTGACACAGAGACAGAGACAGAGACAGAGACAGAGACAGAGACAGAGACAGAGACAGAGACAGCGACAGAGACAGAGACAGAGACAGGGACAGAGACAGAGACAGAGACAGAGATAGAGACAGAGACAGAGACAGAGGCAGAGACAGAGACAGAGACAGAGACAGAGACAGAGACAGAGACAGAGACAGAGGCAGAGACAGAGACGGAGACAGAGACCGAGACGGAGACGAAGACCGAGACAGAGACAGAGACGGAGACAGAGGCACAGACAGAGCCAGGGACAGAGACGGAGACAGAGACAGAGGGAGAGACAGAGACGGAGACAGAGACAGAGACAGAGACAGAGACAGAGACAGAGACTGAGACAGAGACAGAGACAGAGACAGAGACAGAGACAGAGACAGAGACAGAGACAGAGACAGAGACAGAGACAGAGACAGAGACAGAGACAGAGACAGAGACAGAGACGGAGACAAAGACCGAGACAGAGGCAGAGACAGAGACAGAGACAGAGACAGAGACAGAGACAGAGACAGAGACAGAGACAGAGACAGAGACAGAGACAGAGACAGAGACAGAGACAGAGACAGAGACAGAGACAGAGACAGAGACAGAGACAGAGACAGAGACAGAGACAGAGACAGAGACAGAGACAGAGACAGAGACAGAGACAGAGACAGAGACAGAGACAGAGACAGAGACAGAGACAGAGACAGAGACAGAGACGGAGACAAAGACCGAGACAGAGGCAGAGACGCAGACAGAGACAGAGACAGAGACAGAGACAGAGACAGGGACAGAGACAGAGACAGAGACAGGGACAGAAACAGAGACAGAGACAGAGACAGAAACAGAGACAGAGACAGAGACAGAGACAGAGACAGAGACAGAGACAGAGACGGAGACAAAGACCGAGACGGAGACAGTGACGGAAACAGAGGCAGAGACAGAGACAGAGACAGAGACAGGGACAGAGACAGAGACAGAGACAGGGACAGAAACAGAGACAGAGACAGAGACAGAAACAGAGACAGAGACAGAGACAGAGACCGAGACAGAGACAGAGACAGAGACAGAGACAGAGACAGAGACAGAGACAGAGACAGAGACAGAGACAGAGACAGAGACAGAGACAGAGGCAGAGACAGAGGCAGAGACAGAGACAGAGACAGAGACAGAGGCAGAGGCAGAGGCAGAGACAGAGAAAGAGACGGAGACAGAGACAGAGACAGAGACAGAGGCGCAGACGGAGACAGAGACAGAGACATAGACAGGGACAGCGACAGAGTCAGAGGCAGAGATAGACACAGAGACAGAGACAGAGACTGAGACAAAGACAGAGACAGAGACAGAGACAGAGACAGAGAGAGAGACAGAGACAGAGACAGAGACAGAGACTGAGACAGAGACAGAGACAGAGACAGAGACAGAGACAGAGACAGAGACAGTGGGAGAGACAGCGACAGGGACGGAGACAGAGACGGAGACAAAGACCGAGACAGAGACAGAGACAGAGACTGAGACAGAGACAGAGACAGAGACAGAGACAGAGACAGAGACAGAGACAGAGACAGAGACAGAGACAGAGACAGAGGCAGAGACAGAGACAGAGACAGAGACAGAGACAGAGACAGTGGGAGAGACAGCGACAGGGACGGAGACAGAGACGGAGACAAAGACCGAGACAGAGACAGAGACAGAGACTGAGACAGAGACAGAGACAGAGACAGAGACAGAGACAGAGACAGAGACAGAGACAGAGACAGAGACAGAGACAGAGACAGAGACAGAGACAGAGACAGAGACAGAGACAGAGACAGAGACAGAGACAGAGACAGAGACAGAGACGGAGACAAAGACCGAGACAGAGACACAGACAGAGACGGAGACAGTGACGGAGACAAAGACCGAGACAGAGGCAGAGACACAGGCAGAGACGGAGAGAGAGACAGAGACAGACACAGAGACGGAGATAGAGACAGAGACAGAGTCAGAGACGGAGACAGAGGCAGACAGAGAGCCAGGGACAGAGACAGAGACAGAGACAGAGGGAGAAACAGCGACAGAGACAGAGACATAGACAGAGACGGAGATAGAGACAGAGACAGAGACAGAGACAGAGATAGAGACAGAGACAGAGACGGAGACAGAGGCAGAGACAGAGCCAGAGACAGAGACAGGGGGAGAGACAGCGACAGAGACAGAGACCGAGACAGAGACAGAGACGGTGACAGAGACGGAGATAGAGACAGAGGCAGATACAGAAACGGAGACAGAGACAGCGACAGAGACAGAGACAGAGACAGAGACAGAGACATAGACGGAGATAGAGACAGAGACAGAGACAGAGACGGAGACAGAGACGGAGACAAAGACCGAGACAGAGACAGAGACGGAGACAGAGGCAGAGACAGAGCCAGGGACAGAGACGGAGACTGAGACAGAGGGAGAGACAGCGAGAGAGACGGAGACAGAAACGGAGACAGAGACAGATACGGAGACAGAGACAGAGACAGAGACAGAGACAGAGACAGGGGCAGAGACAGAGACAGAGACAGAGACAGAGACAGAGATAGAGACAGAGACATAGACGGACATAGAGACAGAGACAGAGACAGAGACAGAGACGGAGACAGAGACGGAGACAAAGACCGAGACAGAGACAGAGACGGAGACAGAGGCAGAGACAGAGCCAGGGACAGAGACGGAGACAGAGACAGAGACAGAGACAGAGACAAAGACAGAGACAGAGACTGACACAGAGACAGAGACAGAGACAGAGACAGAGACAGAGACAGAGACAGAGACAGAGACAGAGACAGAGACAGAGACAGAGACAGAGACAGAGACAGAGACAGAGACAGAGACAGAGACAGAGACAGAGACAGAGATAGAGACAGAGACAGAGACAGAGGCAGAGACAGAGACAGAGACAGAGACAGAGAAAGAGACGGAGACAGAGACAGAGACAGAGACAGAGACGGAGACAGAGACGGAGATAGAGACAGATGCAGATACAGAAACGGATACAGAGGCAGAGACAGAGCCAGGGACAGAGAACGAGACAAAGACCGAGACGGAGACAGAGACGGAGACAGAGGCAGAGACAGAGACAGAGACAGAGACAGAGACAGAGACGGAGATAGAGACAGAGACAGAGACAGAGACGGAGACAGAGGCAGAGACAGAGACAGAGACAGCGACAGAGACAGAGACAGAGACAGAGACAGAGACATAGACGGAGATAGAGACGGAGACAAAGACCGAGACAGAGACAGAGACGGAGACAGAGGCAGAGACAGAGCCAGGGACAGAGACGGAGACAGAGACAGAGGGAGAGACAGCGAGAGAGACGGAGACAGAAACGGAGACAGAGACAGATACGGAGACAGAGACAGAGACAGAGACAGAGACAGAGACAGAGACAGAGGCAGAGACAGAGACAGAGACAGAGACAGAGACAGAGACAGAGACATAGACGGACATAGAGACAGAGACAGAGACAGAGACAGAGACGGAGACAGAGACGGAGACAAAGACCGAGACAGAGACAGAGACGGAGACAGAGACTGACACAGAGACAGAGACAGAGACAGAGACAGAGACAGAGACAGAGACAGAGACAGAGACAGAGACAGAGACAGAGACAGAGACAGAGACAGAGACAGAGACAGAGACAGAGACAGAGACAGAGACAGAGACAGAGACAGAGACAGAGACATAGACGGACATAGAGACAGAGACAGAGACAGAGACAGAGACGGGGACAGAGACGGAGACAAAGACCGAGACAGACACAGAGACGGAGACAGAGACTGACACAGAGACAGAGACAGAGACAGAGACAGAGACAGAGACAGAGACAGAGACAGAGACAGAGACAGAGAGAGAGACAGAGACAGAGACAGAGACAGAGACAGGGACAGAGACAGAGACAGAGACAGAGACAGAGACAGAGACAGAGACAGAGGCAGAGGCAGAGGCAGAGACAGAGAAAGAGACGGAGACAGAGACAGAGACAGAGACAGAGGCGCAGACGGAGACAGAGACAGAGACATAGACAGAGACAGAGACAGAGACAGAGACAGAGACAGAGACAGAGACAGAGACAGAGACAGAGACAGAGACAGAGACAGAGACAGAGACAGAGACAGAGACAGAGACAGAGACAGAGACAGAGACAGAGACAGAGACAGAGACAGAGACAGAGACAGAGGCAGAGGCAGAGGCAGAGACAGAGACAGAGAAAGAGACAGAGACAGAGACCGAGACAGAGACAGAGACGGTGACAGAGACGGAGATAGAGACAGAGGCAGATACAGAAACGGAGACAGAGGCAGAGACAGAGCCAGAGACAGAGAACGAGACAGAGAACGAGACAAAGACCGAGACGGAGACAGAGACGGAGACAGAGGCAGAGACAGAGACAGAGACAGAGACAGAGACGGAGATAGAGACAGAGACAGAGACAGAGACGGAGACAGAGGCAGAGACAGGGACAGAGACAGCGACAGAGACAGAGACAGAGACAGAGACAGAGACATAGACGGAGATAGAGACGGAGACAAAGACCGAGACAGAGACCGAGACGGAGACAGAGGCAGAGACAGAGCCAGGGACAGAGACGGAGACAGAGACAGAGGGAGAGACAGCGAGAGAGACGGAGACAGAAACGGAGACAGAGACAGATACGGAGACAGAGACAGAGACAGAGACAGAGACAGAGGCAGAGACAGAGACAGAGACAGAGACAGAGACAGAGACAGAGACAGAGACAGAGACATGGACGGACATAGAGACAGAGACAGAGACAGAGACAGAGACGGAGACAGAGACGGAGACAAAGACCGAGACAGAGACAGAGACGGAGACAGAGGCAGAGACAGAGCCAGGGACAGAGACGGAGACAGAGACAGAGGGAGAGACAGCGAGAGAGACGGAGACAGAAACGGAGACAGAGACAGATACGGAGACAGAGACAGAGACAGAGACAGAGACAGAGGCAGAGACAGAGACAGAGACAGAGACAGAGACAGAGACAGAGACAGAGACAGAGACATAGACGGACATAGAGACAGAGACAGAGACAGAGACGGAGACAGAGACGGAGACAAAGACCGAGACAGAGACAGAGACGGAGACAGAGACTGACACAGAGACAGAGACAGAGACAGAGACAGAGACAGAGACAGAGACAGAGACAGAGACAGAGACAGAGACAGAGACAGAGACAGAGACAGAGACAGAGACAGAGGCAGAGGCAGAGGCAGAGACAGAGACAGAGAAAGAGACGGAGACAGAGACCGAGACAGAGACAGAGACGGTGACAGAGACGGAGATAGAGACAGAGGCAGATACAGAAACGGAGACAGAGGCAGAGACAGAGCCAGAGACAGAGAACGAGACAAAGACCGAGACGGAGACAGAGACGGAGACAGAGGCAGAGACAGAGACAGAGACAGAGACAGAGACGGAGATAGAGACAGAGACAGAGACAGAGACGGAGACAGAGGCAGAGACAGAGACAGAGACAGCGACAGAGACAGAGACAGAGACAGAGACAGAGACATAGACGGAGATAGAGACGGAGACAAAGACCGAGACAGAGACAGAGACGGAGACAGAGGCACAGACAGAGCCAGGGACAGAGACGGAGACAGAGACAGAGGGAGAGACAGCGAGAGAGACGGAGACAGAAACGGAGACAGAGACAGATACGGAGACAGAGACAGAGACAGAGACAGAGACAGAGACAGAGGCAGAGACAGAGACAGAGACAGAGACAGAGACAGAGACAGAGACAGAGGCAGAGGCAGAGGCAGAGACAGAGACAGAGAAAGAGACGGAGACAGAGACCGAGACAGAGACAAAGACGGTGACAGAGACGGAGATAGAGACAGAGGCAGATACAGAAACGGAGACAGAGGCAGAGACAGAGCCAGAGACAGAGAACGAGACAAAGACCGAGACGGAGACAGAGACGGAGACAGAGGCAGAGACAGAGACAGAGACAGAGACAGAGACGGAGATAGAGACAGAGACAGAGACAGAGACGGAGACAGAGGCAGAGACAGAGACAGAGACAGCGACAGAGACAGAGACAGAGACAGAGACAGAGACATAGACGGAGATAGAGACGGAGACAAAGACCGAGACAGAGACAGAGACGGAGACAGAGGCAGAGACAGAGCCAGGGACAGAGACGGAGACAGAGACAGAGGGAGAGACAGCGAGAGAGACGGAGACAGAAACGGAGACAGAGACAGATACGGAGACAGAGACAGAGACAGAGACAGAGACAGAGACAGAGGCAGAGACAGAGACAGAGACAGAGACAGAGACAGAGACAGAGACAGAGACAGAGAGAGAGACAGAGACAGAGACAGAGACAGAGACAGAGACAGAGACAGAGACAGAGACAGAGACAGAGACAGAGACAGAGACTGTGACGGAGACAAAGACCGAGACAGAGGCAGAGACAGAGACAGAGACAGAGACAGAGACAGAGACAGAGACAGAGACAGAGACAGAGACAGAGACAGAGACAGAGACAGAGACAGAGACAGAGACAGAGACAGAGACAGAGACAGAGACAGAGACAGAGACAGAGACAGAGACAGAGACAGAGACAAAGACAGAGACAGAGACGGAGACAAAGACCGAGACAGAGGCAGAGACACAGACAGAGACAGAGACAGAGACAGAGACAGAGACAGGGACAGAGACAGAGACAGAGACAGGGACAGAAACAGAGACAGAGACAGAGACAGAAACAGAGACAGAGACAGAGACAGAGACAGAGACAGAGACAGAGACAGAGACGGAGACAAAGACCGAGACGGAGACAGTGACGGAAACAGAGGCAGAGACAGGGCCAGGGACAGAGACGGAGACTGGGACAGAGGGAGAGACAGCGACAGAGACAGAGACAGAGACAGAGGCAGAGGCAGAGGCAGAGACAGAGAAAGAGACGGAGACAGAGACAGAGACAGAGACAGAGACAGAGGCGCAGACGGAGACAGAGACAGGGACAGCGACAGAGTTAGAGGCAGAGATAGACACAGAGACAGAGACAGAGACTGAGACAAAGACAGAGACAGAGACAGAGACAGAGACAGAGACAGAGAGAGAGACAGAGACAGAGACAGAGACAGAGACAGAGACAGAGACAGAGACAGAGACAGAGACATAGACGGACATAGAGACAGAGACAGAGACAGAGACAGAGACGGAGACAGAGACGGAGACAAAGACCGAGACAGACACAGAGACGGAGACAGAGACTGACACAGAGACAGAGACAGAGACAGAGACAGAGACAGAGACAGAGACAGAGACAGAGACAGAGACAGAGAGAGAGACAGAGACAGAGACAGAGACAGAGACAGGGACAGAGACAGAGACAGAGACAGAGACAGAGACAGAGACAGAGACAGAGGCAGAGGCAGAGGCAGAGACAGAGAAAGAGACGGAGACAGAGACAGAGACAGAGACAGAGGCGCAGACGGAGACAGAGACAGAGACATAGACAGAGACAGAGACAGAGACAGAGACAGAGACAGAGACAGAGACAGAGACAGAGACAGAGACAGAGACAGAGACAGAGACAGAGACAGAGACAGAGACAGAGACAGAGACAGAGACAGAGACAGAGACAGAGGCAGAGGCAGAGGCAGAGACAGAGACAGAGACAGAGAAAGAGACAGAGACAGAGACCGAGACAGAGACAGAGACGGTGACAGAGACGGAGATAGAGACAGAGGCAGATACAGAAACGGAGACAGAGGCAGAGACAGAGCCAGAGACAGAGAACGAGACAGAGAACGAGACAAAGACCGAGACGGAGACAGAGACGGAGACAGAGGCAGAGACAGAGACAGAGACAGAGACAGAGACGGAGATAGAGACAGAGACAGAGACAGAGACGGAGACAGAGGCAGAGACAGGGACAGAGACAGCGACAGAGACAGAGACAGAGACAGAGACAGAGACATAGACGGAGATAGAGACGGAGACAAAGACCGAGACAGAGACCGAGACGGAGACAGAGGCAGAGACAGAGCCAGGGACAGAGACGGAGACAGAGACAGAGGGAGAGACAGCGAGAGAGACGGAGACAGAAACGGAGACAGAGACAGATACGGAGACAGAGACAGAGACAGAGACAGAGACAGAGGCAGAGACAGAGACAGAGACAGAGACAGAGACAGAGACAGAGACAGAGACAGAGACATGGACGGACATAGAGACAGAGACAGAGACAGAGACAGAGACGGAGACAGAGACGGAGACAAAGACCGAGACAGAGACAGAGACGGAGACAGAGGCAGAGACAGAGCCAGGGACAGAGACGGAGACAGAGACAGAGGGAGAGACAGCGAGAGAGACGGAGACAGAAACGGAGACAGAGACAGATACGGAGACAGAGACAGAGACAGAGACAGAGACAGAGGCAGAGACAGAGACAGAGACAGAGACAGAGACAGAGACAGAGACAGAGACAGAGACATAGACGGACATAGAGACAGAGACAGAGACAGAGACGGAGACAGAGACGGAGACAAAGACCGAGACAGAGACAGAGACGGAGACAGAGACTGACACAGAGACAGAGACAGAGACAGAGACAGAGACAGAGACAGAGACAGAGACAGAGACAGAGACAGAGACAGAGACAGAGACAGAGACAGAGACAGAGACAGAGACAGAGACAGAGACAGAGACGGAGACAGAGACAGAGACAGAGACAGAGACAGAGACAGAGACTGAGACAGAGACAGAGACAGAGACAGAGACAGAGACAGAGACAGAGACAGAGAGAGAGACAGAGACAGAGACAGAGACAGAGACAGAGACAGAGACAGAGACAGAGGCAGAGACAGAGACAGAGACAGAGACAGAGACAGAGACAGAGACAGAGACTGTGACGGAGACAAAGACCGAGACAGAGGCAGAGACAGAGACAGAGACAGAGACAGAGACAGAGACAGAGACAGAGACAGAGACAGAGACAGAGACAGAGACAGAGACAGAGACAGAGACAGAGACAGAGACAGAGACAGAGACAGAGACAGAGACAGAGACAGAGACAGAGACAAAGACAGAGACAGAGACGGAGACAAAGACCGAGACAGAGGCAGAGACACAGACAGAGACAGAGACAGAGACAGAGACAGAGACAGGGACAGAGACAGAGACAGAGACAGGGACAGAAACAGAGACAGAGACAGAGACAGAAACAGAGACAGAGACAGAGTCAGAGACAGAGACAGAGACAGAGACGGAGACAAAGACCGAGACGGAGACAGTGACGGAAACAGAGGCAGAGACAGGGCCAGGGACAGAGACGGAGACTGGGACAGAGGGAGAGACAGCGACAGAGACAGAGACAGAGACAGAGGCAGAGGCAGAGGCAGAGGCAGAGACAGAGAAAGAGACGGAGACAGAGACAGAGACAGAGACAGAGACAGAGGCACAGACGGAGACAGAGACAGAGACATAGACAGGGACAGCGACAGAGTTAGAGGCAGAGATAGACACAAAGACAGAGACAGAGACTGAGACAAAGACAGAGACAGAGACAGAGACAGAGACAGAGAGAGAGACAGAGACAGAGACAGAGACAGAGACAGAGACAGAGACAGAGACAGAGACAGAGACAGAGACAGAGACAGTGGGAGAGACAGCGACAGGGACGGAGACAGAGACGGAGACAAAGACCGAGACAGAGACTGAGATAGAGACAGAGACAGAGACAGAGACAGAGACAGAGACAGAGACAGAGACAGAGACAGAGACAGAGACAGAGACAGAGACAGAGACAGAGACAGAGACAGAGACAGAGACAGAGACAGAGACAGAGACAGAGACAGAGACAGAGACAGAGACAGAGACAGAGACAGAGACAGAGACAGAGACAGAGACAGAGACAGAGGCAGAGGCAGAGGCAGAGACAGAGAAAGAGACGGAGACAGAGACAGAGACAGAGACAGAGGCGCAGACGGAGACAGAGACAGAGACATAGACAGGGACAGCGACAGAGTCAGAGGCAGAGATAGACACAGAGACAGAGACAGAGACTAAGACAAAGACAGAGACAGAGACAGAGACAGACAGAGAGACAGAGACAGAGACAGAGACAGAGACAGAGACAGAGACAGAGACAGAGACAGAGACAGAGACAGTGGGAGAGACAGCGACAGGGACGGAGACAGGGACGGAGACAAAGACCGAGACAGAGACAGAGACAGAGACTGAGACAGAGACAGAGACAGAGACAGAGACAGAGACAGAGACAGAGACAGAGACAGAGACAGAGACAGAGACAGAGACAGAGACAGAGACAGAGAAAGAGACGGAGACAGATACAGAGACAGAGACAGAGGCGCAGACGGAGACAGAGACAGAGACATAGACAGGGACAGCGACAGAGTTAGAGGCAGATATAGACACAGAGACAGAGACAGAGACTGAGACAAAGACAGAGACAGAGACCGAGACAGAGACAGAGACAGAGAGAGAGACAGAGACAGAGACAGAGACAGAGACAGAGACAGAGACAGAGACAGAGACAGAGACAGAGACAGAGACAGAGACAGTGGGAGAGACAGCGACAGGGACGGAGACAGAGACGGAGACAAAGACCGAGACAGAGACAGAGACAGAGACTGAGACAGCGACAGAGACAGAGACAGAGACAGAGACAGAGACAGAGACAGAGACAGAGACAGAGACAGAGACAGAGACAGAGACAGAGACAGAGACAGAGACAGAGAGAGAGACAGAGACAGAGACAGAGACAGAGACAGAGACAGAGACAGAGACAGAGACAGAGACAGAGACAGAGACAGAGACAGAGACAGAGACAGAGACAGAGACAGAGACAGAGACAGAGACAGAGGCAGAGGCAGAGGCAGAGACAGAGAAAGAGACGGAGACAGAGACAGAGACAGAGACAGAGGCGCAGACGGAGACAGAGACAGAGACATAGACAGGGACAGCGACAGAGTCAGAGGCAGAGATAGACACAGAGACAGAGACAGAGACTGAGACAAAGACAGAGACAGAGACAGAGACAGAGACAGAGACAGAGAGAGAGACAGAGACAGAGACAGAGACAGAGACAGAGACAGAGACAGAGACAGAGACAGAGACAGAGACAGAGACAGAGACAGAGACAGAGACAGTGGGAGAGACAGCGACAGGGATGGAGACAGAGACGGAGACAAAGACCGAGACAGAGACAGAGACAGAGACTGAGACAGAGACAGAGACAGAGACAGAGACAGAGACAGAGACAGAGGCAGAGACAGAGACAGAGACAGAGACAGAGACAGAGACAGAGACAGAGACAGAGACAGAGACAGAGACAGAGACAGAGACAGAGACGGAGACAAAGACCGAGACAGAGGCAGAGACACAGACAGAGACGGAGACAGTGACGGAGACAAAGACCGAGACAGAGGCAGAGACACAGACAGAGACGGAGAGAGAGACAGAGACAGAGACAGAGACGGAGATAGAGACAGAGACAGAGTCAGAGACGGAGACAGAGGCAGACAGAGAGCCAGGGACAGAGACAGAGGGAGAAACAGCGACAGAGACAGAGACATAGACAGAGAAAGAGACGGAGACAGAGACAGAGACAGAGACAGAGGCGCAGACGGAGACAGAGACAGAGACATAGACAGGGACAGCGACAGAGTCAGAGGCAGAGATAGACACAGAGACAGAGACAGAGACTGAGACAAAGACAGAGACAGAGACAGAGACAGAGACAGAGACAGAGAGAGAGACAGAGACAGAGACAGAGACAGAGACAGAGACAGAGACAGAGACAGAGACAGAGACAGAGACAGAGACAGAGACAGAGACAGAGACAGTGGGAGAGACAGCGACAGGGATGGAGACAGAGACGGAGACAAAGACCGAGACAGAGACAGAGACAGAGACTGAGACAGAGACAGAGACAGAGACAGAGACAGAGACAGAGACAGAGACAGAGACAGAGACAGAGACAGAGACAGAGACAGAGACAGAGACAGAGACAGAGACAGAGACAGTGACAGAGACAGAGACAGAGACGGAGACAAAGACCGAGACAGAGGCAGAGACACAGACAGAGACGGAGACAGTGACGGAGACAAAGACCGAGACAGAGGCAGAGACACAGACAGAGACGGAGAGAGAGACAGAGACAGAGACAGAGACGGAGATAGAGACAGAGACAGAGTCAGAGACGGAGACAGAGACAGAGACAGAGACAGAGGCGCAGACGGAGACAGAGACAGAGACATAGACAGGGACAGCGACAGAGTCAGAGGCAGAGATAGACACAGAGACAGAGACAGAGACTGAGACAGAGACAGAGACAGAGACAGAGACAGAGACAGAGACAGAGACAGAGACAGAGACAGAGACAGAGACAGAGACAGAGACAGAGACAGAGACAGAGACAGAGACAGAGACAGAGACGGAGACAAAGACCGAGACAGAGGCAGAGACACAGACAGAGACGGAGACAGTGACGGAGACAAAGACCGAGACAGAGGCAGAGACACAGACAGAGACGGAGAGAGAGACAGAGACAGAGACAGAGACGGAGATAGAGACAGAGACAGAGTCAGAGACGGAGACAGAGGCAGACAGAGAGCCAGGGACAGAGACAGAGGGAGAAACAGCGACAGAGACAGAGACATAGACAGAGAAAGAGACGGAGACAGAGACAGAGACAGAGACAGAGACAGAGACGCAGACGGAGACAGAGACAGAGACATAGACAGGGACAGCGACAGAGTCAGAGGCAGAGATAGACACAGAGACAGAGACAGAGACTGAGACAAAGACAGAGACAGAGACAGAGACAGAGACAGAGACAGAGAGAGAGACAGAGACAGAGACAGAGACAGAGACAGAGACAGAGACAGAGACAGAGACAGAGACAGAGACAGAGACAGAGACAGAGACAGTGGGAGAGACAGCGACAGGGATGGAGACAGAGACGGAGACAAAGACCGAGACAGAGACAGAGACAGAGACTGAGACAGAGACAGAGACAGAGACAGAGACAGAGACAGAGACAGAGACAGAGACAGAGACAGAGACAGAGACAGAGACAGAGACAGAGACAGAGACAGAGACAGAGACAGAGACAGTGACAGAGACAGAGACAGAGACGGAGACAAAGACCGAGACAGAGGCAGAGACACAGACAGAGACGGAGACAGTGACGGAGACAAAGACCGAGACAGAGGCAGAGACACAGACAGAGACGGAGAGAGAGACAGAGACAGAGACAGAGACGGAGATAGAGACAGAGACAGAGTCAGAGACGGAGACAGAGGCAGACAGAGAGCCAGGGACAGAGACAGAGGGAGAAACAGCGACAGAGACAGAGACATAGACAGAGACGGAGATAGAGACAGAGACAGAGACAGAGGGAGAAACAGCGACAGAGACAGAGACATAGACAGAGACGGAGATAGAGACAGAGACAGAGACAGAGACAGAGACAGAGACAGAGACAGAGACGGAGACAGAGGCAGAGACAGAGCCAGAGACAGAGACAGGGGGAGAGACAGCGACAGAGACAGAGACCGAGACACAGACAGAGACGGTGACAGAGACGGAGATAGAGACAGAGGCAGATACAGAAACGGAGACAGAGGCAGAGACAGAGCCAGAGACAGAGAACGAGACAAAGACCGAGACGGAGACAGAGACGGAGACAGAGGCAGAGACAGAGACAGAGACAGAGACAGAGACAGAGACGGAGATAGAGACAGAGACAGAGACAGAGACGGAGACAGAGGCAGAGACAGAGACAGAGACAGCGACAGAGACAGAGACAGAGACAGAGACAGAGACATAGACGGAGATAGAGACAGAGACAGAGACAGAGGCGGAGACAGAGACGGAGACAAAGACCGAGACAGAGACAGAGACGGAGACAGAGGCAGAGACAGAGCCAGGGACAGAGACGGAGACAGAGACAGAGACAGAGACAGAGGCGCAGACGGAGACAGAGACAGAGACATAGACAGGGACAGCGACAGAGTCAGAGGCAGAGATAGACACAGAGACAGAGACAGAGACTGAGACAAAGACAGAGACAGAGACAGAGACAGAGACAGAGAGAGAGACAGAGACAGAGACAGAGACAGAGGCAGAGACAGAGACAGAGACAGAGACAGAGACAGAGACAGTGGGAGAGACAGCGACAGGGACGGAGACAGAGACGGAGACAAAGACCGAGACAGAGACAGAGACAGAGACTGAGACAGAGACAGAGACAGAGACAGAGACAGAGACAGAGACAGAGACAGAGACAGAGACAGAGACAGAGACAGAGACAGAGACAGAGACAGAGACAGAGACAGAGACAGAGACAGAGACAGAGACAGAGACAGAGACAGAGACAGAGACAGAGACAGAGACAGAGACAGAGACAGAGACGGAGACAAAGACGGAGACAGAGACACAGACAGAGACGGAGACAGTGACGGAGACAAAGACCGAGACAGTGGCAGAGACACAGACAGAGACGGAGAGAGAGACAGAGACAGAGACAGAGACGGAGATAGAGACAGAGACAGAGTCAGAGACGGAGACAGAGGCAGACAGAGAGCCAGGGACAGAGACAGAGACAGAGACAGAGGGAGAAACAGCGACAGAGACAGAGACATAGACAGAGACGGAGATAGAGACAGAGACAGAGACAGAGACAGAGATAGAGACAGAGACAGAGACGGAGACAGAGGCAGAGACAGAGCCAGAGACAGAGACAGGGGGAGAGACAGCGACAGAGACAGAGACCGAGACAGAGACAGAGACGGTGACAGAGACGGAGATAGAGACAGAGGCAGATACAGAAACGGAGACAGAGACAGCGACAGAGACAGAGACAGAGACAGAGACAGAGACATAGACGGAGATAGAGACAGAGACAGAGACAGAGACGGAGACAGAGACGGAGACAAAGACCGAGACAGAGACAGAGACGGAGACAGAGGCAGAGACAGAGCCAGGGACAGAGACGGAGACAGAGACAGAGGGAGAGACAGCGAGAGAGACGGAGACAGAAACGGGGACAGAGACAGATACGGAGACAGAGACAGAGACAGAGACAGAGACAGAGACAGAGGCAGAGACAGAGACAGAGACAGAGACAGAGACAGAGACAGAGACAGAGACAGAGACATAGACGGACATAGAGACAGAGACAGAGACAGAGACAGAGACAGAGACGGAGACAGAGACGGAGACAAAGACCGAGACAGAGACAGAGACGGAGACAGAGGCAGAGACAGAGCCAGGGACAGAGACGGAGACAGAGACAGAGACAGAGACAGAGACAGTGACAGAGACTGACACAGAGACAGAGACAGAGACAGAGACAGAGACAGAGACAGAGACAGAGACAGAGACAGAGACAGAGACAGAGACAGAGACAGAGACAGAGACAGAGACAGAGACAGAGACAGAGACAGAGACAGAGACAGAGACAGAGACAGAGACAGAGACAGAGACAGAGACAGAGATAGAGACAGAGACAGAGACAGAGACAGAGGCAGAGACAGAGACAGAGACAGAGACAGAGACAGAGACGGAGACGAAGACCGTGACAGAGACAGAGACGGAGACAGAGGCACAGACAGAGCCAGGGACAGAGACGGAGACAGAGACAGAGGGAGAGACAGCGAGAGAGGCAGAGACAGAGACAGATACGGAGACAGAGGCAGAGCCAGAGACAGAGGCAGAGACAGAGACGGAGACAGAGACAGAGACAGAGACAGAGACAGAGACTGAGACAGAGACAGAGACAGAGACAGAGACAGAGACAGAGACAGAGACAGAGACAGAGAGAGAGACAGAGACAGAGACAGAGACAGAGACAGAGACAGAGACAGAGACAGAGACAGAGACAGAGACAGAGACAGAGACAGAGACAGAGACTGTGACGGAGACAAAGACCGAGACAGAGGCAGAGACAGAGACAGAGACAGAGACAGAGACAGAGACAGAGACAGAGACAGAGACAGAGACAGAGACAGAGACAGAGACAGAGACAGAGACAGAGACAGAGACAGAGACAGAGACAGAGACAGAGACAGAGACAGAGACAGAGACAAAGACAGAGACAGAGACGGAGACAAAGACCGAGACAGAGACGGAGACAAAGACCGAGACAGAGGCAGAGACAGAGACAGAGACAGAGACTGTGACGGAGACAAAGACCGAGACAGAGGCAGAGACAGAGACAGAGACAGAGACAGAGACAGAGACAGAGACAGAGACAGAGACAGAGACAGAGACAGAGACAGAGACAGAGACAGAGACAGAGACAGAGACAGAGACAGAGACAGAGACAGAGACAGAGACAGAGACAGAGACAGAGACAGAGACAGAGACAGAGACAGAGACAGAGACAGAGACAAAGACAGAGACAGAGACGGAGACAAAGACCGAGACAGAGGCAGAGACACAGACAGAGACAGAGACAGAGACAGAGACAGAGACAGGGACAGAGACAGAGACAGAGACAGGGACAGAAACAGAGACAGAGACAGAGACAGAAACAGAGACAGAGACAGAGACAGAGACAGAGACAGAGACAGAGACAGAGACGGAGACAAAGACCGAGACGGAGACAGTGACGGAAACAGAGGCAGAGACAGGGCCAGGGACAGAGACGGAGACTGGGACAGAGGGAGAGACAGCGACAGAGACAGAGACAGAGACAGAGGCAGAGGCAGAGGCAGAGACAGAGAAAGAGACGGAGACAGAGACAGAGACAGAGACAGAGACAGAGGCACAGACGGAGACAGAGACAGAGACATAGACAGGGGACAGCGACAGAGTTAGAGGCAGAGATAGACACAAAGACAGAGACAGAGACTGAGACAAAGACAGAGACAGAGACAGAGACAGAGACAGAGAGAGAGACAGAGACAGAGACAGAGACAGAGACAGAGACAGAGACAGAGACAGAGACAGAGACAGAGACAGTGGGAGAGACAGCGACAGGGACGGAGACAGAGACTGAGACAAAGACCGAGACAGAGACAGAGACAGAGACTGAGACAGAGACAGAGACAGAGACAGAGACAGAGACAGAGACAGAGACAGAGACAGAGACAGAGACAGAGACAGAGACAGAGACAGAGACAGAGACAGAGACAGAGGCAGAGACAGAGACAGAGACAGAGACAGAGACAGAGACAGAGACAGAGACAGAGACAGAGACATAGACGGACATGGAGACAGGGACAGAGACAGAGACAGAGACGGAGACAGAGACGGAGACAAAGACCGAGACAGAGACAGAGACGGAGACAGAGGCAGAGACAGAGCCAGGGACAGAGACGGAGACAGAGACAGAGACAGAGACAGAGACAGAGACAGAGACTGACACAGAGACAGAGACAGAGACAGAGACAGAGACAGAGACAGAGACAGAGACAGAGACAGAGACAGAGACAGAGACAGAGACAGAGACAGAGACAGAGACAGAGACAGAGACCGAGACAGAGACAGAGACAGAGACAGAGATAGAGACAGAGACAGAGACAGAGGCAGAGACAGAGACAGAGACAGAGACAGAGACAGAGACAGAGACAGAGACAGAGACAGAGACAGAGACAGAGACAGAGACAGAGACAGAGACGGAGACAGAGACGGAGACGAAGACCGAGACAGAGACAGAGACGGAGACAGAGGCACAGACAGAGCCAGGGACAGAGACGGAGACAGAGACAGAGGGAGAGACAGCGAGAGAGGCAGAGACAGAAACAGAGACAGAGACAGATACGGAGACAGAGGCAGAGGCAGAGACAGAGGCAGAGACAGAGACGGAGACAGAGACAGAGACAGAGACAGAGACAGAGACAGAGACTGAGACAGAGACAGAGGCAGAGACAGAGACAGAGACAGAGACAGAGACAGAGACAGAGACAGAGACAGAGACAGAGACAGAGACAGAGACAGAGACAGAGACAGAGACAGAGACAGAGACAGAGACAGAGACAGTGACGGAGACAAAGACCGAGACAGAGGCAGAGACAGAGACAGAGACAGAGACAGAGACAGAGACAGAGACAGAGACAGAGACAGAGACAGAGACAGAGACAGAGACAGAGACAGAGACAGAGACAGAGACAGAGACAGAGACAGTGACGGAGACAAAGACCGAGACAGAGGCAGAGACACAGACAGAGACAGAGACAGAGACAGAGACAGAGACAGAGACAGGGACAGAGACAGAGACAGAGACAGGGACAGAAACAGAGACAGAGACAGAGACAGAGACAGAAACAGAGACAGAGACAGAGACAGAGACAGAGACAGAGACAGAGACGGAGACAAAGACCGAGACGGAGACAGTGACGGAAACAGAGGCAGAGACAGGGCCAGGGACAGAGACGGAGACTGGGACAGAGGGAGAGACAGCGACAGACAGAGACAGAGACAGAGGCAGAGGCAGAGGCAGAGACAGAGAAAGAGACGGAGACAGAGACAGAGACAGAGACAGAGACAGAGACAGAGGCGCAGACGGAGACAGAGACAGAGACATAGACAGGGACAGCGACAGAGTTAGAGGCAGAGATAGACACAGAGACAAAGACAGAGACTGAGACAAAGACAGAGACAGAGACAGAGACAGAGACAGAGACAGAGAGAGAGACAGAGACAGAGACAGAGACAGAGACAGAGACAGAGACAGAGACAGAGACAGAGACAGAGACAGAGACAGAGACAGTGGGAGAGACAGCGACAGGGACGGAGACAGAGACGGAGACAAAGACCGAGACAGAGACAGAGACAGAGACTGAGACAGAGACAGAGACAGAGACAGAGACAGAGACAGAGACAGAGACAGAGACAGAGACAGAGACAGAGACAGAGACAGAGACAGAGACAGAGACAGAGACAGAGACAGAGACAGAGACAGAGACAGAGACAGAGACAGAGACAGAGACAGAGACAGAGACAGAGAGAGAGACAGAGACAGAGACAGAGGCAGAGGCAGAGGCAGAGACAGAGAAAGAGACGGAGACAGAGACAGAGACAGAGACAGAGGCGCAGACGGAGACAGAGACAGAGACATAGACAGAGACAGAGACAGAGACAGAGACAGAGACAGAGACAGAGACAGAGACAGAGACAGAGACAGAGACAGAGACAGAGACAGAGACAGAGACAGAGACAGTGACAGAGACAGAGACAGAGACAGAGACAGAGACAGAGACAGAGACAGAGACAGAGACGGAGACAAAGACCGAGACAGAGACACAGACAGAGACGGAGACAGTGACGGAGACAAAGACCGAGACAGTGGCAGAGACACAGACAGAGACGGAGAGAGAGACAGAGACAGAGACAGAGACGGAGATAGAGACAGAGACAGAGTCAGAGACGGAGACAGAGGCAGACAGAGAGCCAGGGACAGAGACAGAGACAGAGAGAGAGGGAGAAACAGCGACAGAGACAGAGACATAGACAGAGACGGAGATAGAGACAGAGACAGAGACAGAGACAGAGATAGAGACAGAGACAGAGACGGAGACAGAGGCAGAGACAGAGCCAGAGACAGAGACAGAGACAGAGAAAGAGACGGAGACAGAGACCGAGACAGAGACAGAGACGGTGACAGAGACGGAGGTAGAGACAGAGGCAGATACAGAAACGGAGACAGAGACAGAGACAGAGACGGAGACAAAGACGGAGACAGAGACACAGACAGAGACGGAGACAGTGACGGAGACAAAGACCGAGACAGTGGCAGAGACACAGACAGAGACGGAGAGAGAGACAGAGACAGAGACAGAGACGGAGATAGAGACAGAGACAGAGTCAGAGACGGAGACAGAGGCAGACAGAGAGCCAGGGACAGAGACAGAGACAGAGACAGAGGGAGAAACAGCGACAGAGACAGAGACATAGACAGAGACGGAGATAGAGACAGAGACAGAGACAGAGACAGAGATAGAGACAGAGACAGAGACGGAGACAGAGGCAGAGACAGAGCCAGAGACAGAGACAGGGGGAGAGACAGCGACAGAGACAGAGACCGAGACAGAGACAGAGACGGTGACAGAGACGGAGATAGAGACAGAGGCAGATACAGAAACGGAGACAGAGACAGCGACAGAGACAGAGACAGAGACAGAGACAGAGACATAGACGGAGATAGAGACAGAGACAGAGACAGAGACGGAGACAGAGACGGAGACAAAGACCGAGACAGAGACAGAGACGGAGACAGAGGCAGAGACAGAGCCAGGGACAGAGACGGAGACAGAGACAGAGGGAGAGACAGCGAGAGAGACGGAGACAGAAACGGGGACAGAGACAGATACGGAGACAGAGACAGAGACAGAGACAGAGACAGAGACAGAGGCAGAGACAGAGACAGAGACAGAGACAGAGACAGAGACAGAGACAGAGACAGAGACAGAGACAGAGACAGAGACGGAGACAGAGACGGAGACGAAGACCGTGACAGAGACAGAGACGGAGACAGAGGCACAGACAGAGCCAGGGACAGAGACGGAGACAGAGACAGAGGGAGAGACAGCGAGAGAGGCAGAGACAGAGACAGATACGGAGACAGAGGCAGAGGCAGAGACAGAGGCAGAGACAGAGACGGAGACAGAGACAGAGACAGAGACAGAGACAGAGACTGAGACAGAGACAGAGACAGAGACAGAGACAGAGACAGAGACAGAGACAGAGACAGAGAGAGAGACAGAGACAGAGACAGAGACAGAGACAGAGACAGAGACAGAGACAGAGACAGAGACTGTGACGGAGACAAAGACCGAGACAGAGGCAGAGACAGAGACAGAGACAGAGACAGAGACAGAGACAGAGACAGAGACAGAGACAGAGACAGAGACAGAGACAGAGACAGAGACAGAGACAGAGACAGAGACAGAGACAGAGACAGAGACAGAGACAGAGACAGAGACAGAGACAGAGACAGAGACAGAGACAGAGACAGAGACAGAGACAGAGACAGAGACAGAGACGGAGACAAAGACCGAGACAGAGGCAGAGACACAGACAGAGACAGAGACAGAGACAGAGACAGAGACAGGGACAGAGACAGAGACAGAGACAGGGACAGAAACAGAGACAGAGACAGAGACAGAAACAGAGACAGAGACAGAGACAGAGACAGAGACAGAGACAGAGACGGAGACAAAGACCGAGACGGAGACAGTGACGGAAACAGAGGCAGAGACAGGGCCAGGGACAGAGACGGAGACTGGGACAGAGGGAGAGACAGCGACAGAGACAGAGACAGAGACAGAGGCAGAGGCAGAGGCAGAGACAGAGAAAGAGACGGAGACAGAGACAGAGACAGAGACAGAGACAGAGGCACAGACGGAGACAGAGACAGAGACATAGACAGGGACAGCGACAGAGTTAGAGGCAGAGATAGACACAAAGACAGAGACAGAGACTGAGACAAAGACAGAGACAGAGACAGAGACAGAGACAGAGAGAGAGACAGAGACAGAGACAGAGACAGAGACAGAGACAGAGACAGAGACAGAGACAGAGACAGAGACAGAGACAGAGACAGTGGGAGAGACAGCGACAGGGACGGAGACAGAGACGGAGACAAAGACCGAGACAGAGACTGAGATAGAGACAGAGACAGAGACAGAGACAGAGACAGAGACAGAGACAGAGACAGAGACAGAGACAGAGACAGAGACAGAGACAGAGACAGAGACAGAGACAGAGACAGAGACAGAGACAGAGACAGAGACAGAGACAGAGACAGAGACAGAGACAGAGACAGAGACAGAGACAGAGACAGAGACAGAGACAGAGACAGAGACAGCGACAGAGACAGAGGCAGAGGCAGAGGCAGAGACAGAGAAAGAGACGGACACAGAGACAGAGACAGAGACAGAGGCGCAGACGGAGACAGAGACAGAGACATAGACAGGGACAGCGACAGAGTCAGAGGCAGAGATAGACACAGAGACAGAGACAGAGACTAAGACAAAGACAGAGACAGAGACAGAGACAGACAGAGAGACAGAGACAGAGACAGAGACAGAGACAGAGACAGAGACAGAGACAGAGACAGAGACAGAGACAGTGGGAGAGACAGCGACAGGGACGGAGACAGAGACGGAGACAAAGACCGAGGCAGAGACAGAGACAGAGACTGAGACAGAGACAGAGACAGAGACAGAGACAGAGACAGAGACAGAGACCGTGGGAGAGACAGCGACAGGGACGGAGACAGAGACGGACACAAAGACCGAGACAGAGACAGAGACAGAGACGGAGACAGAGGCAGAGACAGAGCCAGGGACAGAGACGGAGACAGAGACAGAGGGAGAGACAGCGAGAGAGACGGAGACAGAAACGGAGACAGAGACAGATACGGAGACAGAGACAGAGACAGAGACAGAGACAGAGACAGAGGCAGAGACAGAGACAGAGACAGAGACAGAGACAGAGACAGAGACAGAGACAGAGACATAGACGGACATAGAGACAGAGACAGAGACAGAGACAGAGACGGAGACAGAGACGGAGACAAAGACCGAGACAGAGACAGAGACGGAGACAGAGGCAGAGACAGAGCCAGGGACAGAGACGGAGACAGAGACAGAGACCGAGACAGAGACAGAGACAGAGACTGACACAGAGACAGAGACAGAGACAGAGACAGAGACAGAGACATAGACAGAGACAGAGACAGAGACAGAGACAGAGACAGAGACAGAGACAGAGACAGAGACAGAGACAGAGACAGAGACAGAGACAGAGATAGAGACAGAGACAGAGACAGAGGCAGAGACAGAGACAGAGACAGAGACAGAGACAGAGACAGAGACAGAGACAGAGACAGAGACAGTGGGAGAGACAGCGACAGGGACGGAGACAGAGACGGAGACAAAGACCGAGACAGAGACAGAGACAGAGACTGAGACAGAGACAGAGACAGAGACAGAGACAGAGACAGAGACAGAGACAGAGACAGAGACAGAGACAGAGACAGAGACAGAGACAGAGACAGAGACAGAGACAGAGACAGAGACAGAGACAGAGACAGAGACAGAGACAGAGACAGAGACAGAGACAGAGACAGAGACAGAGACAGAGACAGAGACAGAGACAGAGACGGAGACAAAGACCGAGACAGAGACACAGACAGAGACGGAGACAGTGACGGAGACAAAGACCGAGACAGTGGCAGAGACTCAGACAGAGACGGAGAGAGAGACAGAGACAGAGACAGAGACGGAGATAGAGACAGAGACAGAGTCAGAGACGGAGACAGAGGCAGACAGAGAGCCAGGGACAGAGACAGAGACAGAGACAGAGGGAGAAACAGCGACAGAGACAGAGACATAGACAGAGACGGAGATAGAGACAGAGACAGAGACAGAGACAGAGATAGAGACAGAGACAGAGACGGAGACAGAGGCAGAGACAGAGCCAGAGACAGTGACAGGGGGAGAGACAGCGACAGAGACAGAGACCGAGACAGAGACAGAGACGGTGACAGAGACGGAGATAGAGACAGAGGCAGATACAGAAACGGAGACAGAGACAGCGACAGAGACAGAGACAGAGACAGAGACAGAGACATAGACGGAGATAGAGACAGAGACAGAGACAGAGACGGAGACAGAGACGGAGACAAAGACCGAGACAGAGACAGAGACGGAGACAGAGGCAGAGACAGAGCCAGGGACAGAGACGGAGACAGAGACAGAGGGAGAGACAGCGAGAGAGACGGAGACAGAAACGGAGACAGAGACAGATACGGAGACAGAGACAGAGACAGAGACAGAGACAGAGACAGAGGCAGAGACAGAGACAGAGACAGAGACAGAGACAGAGACAGAGACAGAGACAGAGACATAGACGGACATAGAGACAGAGACAGAGACAGAGACAGAGACGGAGACAGAGACGGAGACAAAGACCGAGACAGAGACAGAGACGGAGACAGAGACTGACACAGAGACAGAGACAGAGACAGAGACAGAGACAGAGACAGAGACAGAGACAGAGACAGAGACAGAGACAGAGACAGATACAGAGACAGAGACAGAGACAGAGACAGAGATAGAGACAGAGACAGAGACAGAGGCAGAGACAGAGACAGAGACAGAGACAGAGACAGAGACAGAGACAGAGACAGAGACAGAGACAGAGACAGAGACAGAGACAGAGACAGAGACAGAGACGGAGACAGAGACGGAGACGAAGACCGTGACAGAGACAGAGACGGAGACAGAGGCACAGACAGAGCCAGGGACAGAGACGGAGACAGAGACAGAGGGAGAGACAGCGAGAGAGGCAGAGACAGAGACAGATACGGAGACAGAGGCAGAGGCAGAGACAGAGGCAGAGACAGAGACGGAGACAGAGACAGAGACAGAGACAGAGACAGAGACTGAGACAGAGACAGAGACAGAGACAGAGACAGAGACAGAGACAGAGACAGAGACAGAGACAGAGACAGAGACAGAGACAGAGACAGAGACAGAGACAGAGACTGTGACGGAGACAAAGACCGAGACAGAGGCAGAGACAGAGACAGAGACAGAGACAGAGACAGAGACAGAGACAGAGACAGAGACAGAGACAGAGACAGAGACAGAGACAGAGACAGAGACAGAGACAGAGACAGAGACAGAGACAGAGACAGAGACAGAGACAGAGACAGAGACAGAGACAGAGACAGAGACAGAGACAGAGACAGAGACAGAGACAGAGACAGAGATAGAGACGGAGACAGAGACAGTGGGAGAGACAGCGACAGGGACGGAGACAGAGACGGAGACAAAGACCGAGGCAGAGACAGAGACAGAGACTGAGACAGAGACAGAGACAGAGACAGAGACAGAGACAGAGACCGTGGGAGAGACAGCGACAGGGACGGAGACAGAGACGGAGACAAAGACCGAGACAGAGACAGAGACAGAGACGGAGACAGAGGCAGAGACAGAGCCAGGGACAGAGACGGAGACAGAGACAGAGGGAGAGACAGCGAGAGAGACGGAGACAGAAACGGAGACAGAGACAGATACGGAGACAGAGACAGAGACAGAGACAGAGACAGAGACAGAGGCAGAGACAGAGACAGAGACAGAGACAGAGACAGAGACAGAGACAGAGACAGAGACATAGACGGACATAGAGACAGAGACAGAGACAGAGACAGAGACGGAGACAGAGACGGAGACAAAGACCGAGACAGAGACAGAGACGGAGACAGAGGCAGAGACAGAGACAGAGACAGAGACAGAGACAGAGACAGAGACAGAGACAGAGACAGAGACAGAGACAGAGACAGAGACAGAGACAGAGACAGAGACGGAGACAAAGACCGAGACAGAGACACAGACAGAGACGGAGACAGTGACGGAGACAAAGACCGAGACAGTGGCAGAGACTCAGACAGAGACGGAGAGAGAGACAGAGACAGAGACAGAGACGGAGATAGAGACAGAGACAGAGTCAGAGACGGAGACAGAGGCAGACAGAGAGCCAGGGACAGAGACAGAGACAGAGACAGAGGGAGAAACAGCGACAGAGACAGAGACATAGACAGAGACGGAGATAGAGACAGAGACAGAGACAGAGACAGAGATAGAGACAGAGACAGAGACGGAGACAGAGGCAGAGACAGAGCCAGAGACAGTGACAGGGGGAGAGACAGCGACAGAGACAGAGACCGAGACAGAGACAGAGACGGTGACAGAGACGGAGATAGAGACAGAGGCAGATACAGAAACGGAGACAGAGACAGCGACAGAGACAGAGACAGAGACAGAGACAGAGACATAGACGGAGATAGAGACAGAGACAGAGACAGAGACGGAGACAGAGACGGAGACAAAGACCGAGACAGAGACAGAGACGGAGACAGAGGCAGAGACAGAGCCAGGGACAGAGACGGAGACAGAGACAGAGACAGAGACAGAGACAGAGACAGAGACAGAGACAGAGACAGAGACAGAGACAGAGACAGAGACAGAGGCAGAGGCAGAGACAGAGACAGAGACAGAGACAGAGACAGAGACAGAGACAGAGACAGAGACAGTGGGAGAGACAGCGACAGGGACGGAGACAGAGACGGAGACAAAGACCGAGACAGAGACAGAGACAGAGACTGAGACAGAGACAGAGACAGAGACAGAGACAGAGACAGAGACAGAGACAGAGACAGAGACAGAGACAGAGACAGAGACAGAGACAGAGACAGAGACAGAGACAGAGACAGAGACAGAGACAGAGACAGAGACAGAGACAGAGACAGAGACAGAGACAGAGACAGAGACAGAGACAGAGACAGAGACAGAGACAGAGACAGAGACAGAGACAGAGACAGAGACAGAGACAGAGACAGAGACAGAGACGGAGACAAAGACCGAGACAGAGACACAGACAGAGACGGAGACAGTGACGGAGACAAAGACCGAGACAGTGGCAGAGACTCAGACAGAGACGGAGAGAGAGACAGAGACAGAGACAGAGACGGAGATAGAGACAGAGACAGAGTCAGAGACGGAGACAGAGGCAGACAGAGAGCCAGGGACAGAGACAGAGACAGAGACAGAGGGAGAAACAGCGACAGAGACAGAGACATAGACAGAGACGGAGATAGAGACAGAGACAGAGACAGAGACAGAGATAGAGACAGAGACAGAGACGGAGACAGAGGCAGAGACAGAGCCAGAGACAGTGACAGGGGGAGAGACAGCGACAGAGACAGAGACCGAGACAGAGACAGAGACGGTGACAGAGACGGAGATAGAGACAGAGGCAGATACAGAAACGGAGACAGAGACAGCGACAGAGACAGAGACAGAGACAGAGACAGAGACATAGACGGAGATAGAGACAGAGACAGAGACAGAGACGGAGACAGAGACGGAGACAAAGACCGAGACAGAGACAGAGACGGAGACAGAGGCAGAGACAGAGCCAGGGACAGAGACGGAGACAGAGACAGAGGGAGAGACAGCGAGAGAGACGGAGACAGAAACGGAGACAGAGACAGATACGGAGACAGAGACAGAGACAGAGACAGAGACAGAGACAGAGGCAGAGACAGAGACAGAGACAGAGACAGAGACAGAGACAGAGACAGAGACAGAGACATAGACGGACATAGAGACAGAGACAGAGACAGAGACAGAGACGGAGACAGAGACGGAGACAAAGACCGAGACAGAGACAGAGACGGAGACAGAGACTGACACAGAGACAGAGACAGAGACAGAGACAGAGACAGAGACAGAGACAGAGACAGAGACAGAGACAGAGACAGAGACAGATACAGAGACAGAGACAGAGACAGAGACAGAGATAGAGACAGAGACAGAGACAGAGGCAGAGACAGAGACAGAGACAGAGACAGAGACAGAGACAGAGACAGAGACAGAGACAGAGACAGAGACAGAGACAGAGACAGAGACAGAGACGGAGACAGAGACGGAGACGAAGACCGTGACAGAGACAGAGACGGAGACAGAGGCACAGACAGAGCCAGGGACAGAGACGGAGACAGAGACAGAGGGAGAGACAGCGAGAGAGGCAGAGACAGAGACAGATACGGAGACAGAGGCAGAGGCAGAGACAGAGGCAGAGACAGAGACGGAGACAGAGACAGAGACAGAGACAGAGACAGAGACTGAGACAGAGACAGAGACAGAGACAGAGACAGAGACAGAGACAGAGACAGAGACAGAGACAGAGAGAGAGACAGAGACAGAGACAGAGACAGAGACAGAGACAGAGACAGAGACAGAGACAGAGACAGAGACTGTGACGGAGACAAAGACCGAGACAGAGGCAGAGACAGAGACAGAGACAGAGACAGAGACAGAGACAGAGACAGAGACAGAGACAGAGACAGAGACAGAGACAGAGACAGAGACAGAGACAGAGACAGAGACAGAGACAGAGACAGAGACAGAGACAGAGACAGAGACAGAGACAGAGACAGAGACAGAGACAGAGACAGAGACAGAGACAGAGACAGAGACAGAGATAGAGACGGAGACAGAGACAGTGGGAGAGACAGCGACAGGGACGGAGACAGAGACGGAGACAAAGACCGAGGCAGAGACAGAGACAGAGACTGAGACAGAGACAGAGACAGAGACAGAGACAGAGACAGAGACCGTGGGAGAGACAGCGACAGGGACGGAGACAGAGACGGAGACAAAGACCGAGACAGAGACAGAGACAGAGACGGAGACAGAGGCAGAGACAGAGCCAGGGACAGAGACGGAGACAGAGACAGAGGGAGAGACAGCGAGAGAGACGGAGACAGAAACGGAGACAGAGACAGATACGGAGACAGAGACAGAGACAGAGACAGAGACAGAGACAGAGGCAGAGACAGAGACAGAGACAGAGACAGAGACAGAGACAGAGACAGAGACAGAGACATAGACGGACATAGAGACAGAGACAGAGACAGAGACAGAGACGGAGACAGAGACGGAGACAAAGACCGAGACAGAGACAGAGACGGAGACAGAGGCAGAGACAGAGCCAGGGACAGAGACGGAGACAGAGACAGAGACAGAGACAGAGACAGAGACAGAGACTGACACAGAGACAGAGACAGAGACAGAGACAGAGACAGAGACATAGACAGAGACAGAGACAGAGACAGAGACAGAGACAGAGACAGAGACAGAGACAGAGACAGAGACAGAGACAGAGACAGAGACAGAGATAGAGACAGAGACAGAGACAGAGGCAGAGACAGAGACAGAGACAGAGACAGAGACAGAGACAGAGACAGAGACAGAGACAGAGACAGAGACAGTGGGAGAGACAGCGACAGGGACGGAGACAGAGACGGAGACAAAGACCGAGACAGAGACAGAGACAGAGACTGAGACAGAGACAGAGACAGAGACAGAGACAGAGACAGAGACAGAGACAGAGACAGAGACAGAGACAGAGACAGAGACAGAGACAGAGACAGAGACAGAGACAGAGACAGAGACAGAGACAGAGACAGAGACAGAGACAGAGACAGAGACAGAGACAGAGACAGAGACAGAGACAGAGACAGAGACAGAGACAGAGACAGAGACAGAGACAGAGACGGAGACAAAGACCGAGACAGAGACACAGACAGAGACGGAGACAGTGACGGAGACAAAGACCGAGACAGTGGCAGAGACTCAGACAGAGACGGAGAGAGAGACAGAGACAGAGGCAGAGACGGAGATAGAGACAGAGACAGAGTCAGAGACGGAGACAGAGGCAGACAGAGAGCCAGGGACAGAGACAGAGACAGAGACAGAGGGAGAAACAGCGACAGAGACAGAGACATAGACAGAGACGGAGATAGAGACAGAGACAGAGACAGAGACAGAGATAGAGACAGAGACAGAGACGGAGACAGAGGCAGAGACAGAGCCAGAGACAGTGACAGGGGGAGAGACAGCGACAGAGACAGAGACCGAGACAGAGACAGAGACGGTGACAGAGACGGAGATAGAGACAGAGGCAGATACAGAAACGGAGACAGAGACAGCGACAGAGACAGAGACAGAGACAGAGACAGAGACATAGACGGAGATAGAGACAGAGACAGAGACAGAGACGGAGACAGAGACGGAGACAAAGACCGAGACAGAGACAGAGACGGAGACAGAGGCAGAGACAGAGCCAGGGACAGAGACGGAGACAGAGACAGAGACAGAGACAGAGACAGAGACAGAGACAGAGACAGAGACAGAGACAGAGACAGAGACAGAGACAGAGGCAGAGGCAGAGACAGAGACAGAGACAGAGACAGAGACAGAGACAGAGACAGAGACAGAGACAGTGGGAGAGACAGCGACAGGGACGGAGACAGAGACGGAGACAAAGACCGAGACAGAGACAGAGACAGAGACTGAGACAGAGACAGAGACAGAGACAGAGACAGAGACAGAGACAGAGACAGAGACAGAGACAGAGACAGAGACAGAGACAGAGACAGAGACAGAGACAGAGACAGAGACAGAGACAGAGACAGAGACAGAGACAGAGACAGAGACAGAGACAGAGACATAGACAGGGACAGCGACAGAGTTAGAGGCAGAGATAGACACAAAGACAGAGACAGAGACTGAGACAAAGACAGAGACAGAGACAGAGACAGAGACAGAGAGAGAGACAGAGACAGAGACAGAGACAGAGACAGAGACAGAGACAGAGACAGAGACAGAGACAGAGACAGAGACAGAGACAGTGGGAGAGACAGCGACAGGGACGGAGACAGAGACGGAGACAAAGACCGAGACAGAGACTGAGATAGAGACAGAGACAGAGACAGAGACAGAGACAGAGACAGAGACAGAGACAGAGACAGAGACAGAGACAGAGACAGAGACAGAGACAGAGACAGAGACAGAGACAGAGACAGAGACAGAGACAGAGACAGAGACAGAGACAGAGACAGAGACAGAGACAGAGACAGAGACAGAGACAGAGACAGAGACAGAGACAGAGACAGCGACAGAGACAGAGGCAGAGGCAGAGGCAGAGACAGAGAAAGAGACGGACACAGAGACAGAGACAGAGACAGAGGCGCAGACGGAGACAGAGACAGAGACATAGACAGGGACAGCGACAGAGTCAGAGGCAGAGATAGACACAGAGACAGAGACAGAGACTAAGACAAAGACAGAGACAGAGACAGAGACAGACAGAGAGACAGAGACAGAGACAGAGACAGAGACAGAGACAGAGACAGAGACAGAGACAGAGACAGTGGGAGAGACAGCGACAGGGACGGAGACAGAGACGGAGACAAAGACCGAGGCAGAGACAGAGACAGAGACTGAGACAGAGACAGAGACAGAGACAGAGACAGAGACAGAGACAGAGACCGTGGGAGAGACAGCGACAGGGACGGAGACAGAGACGGACACAAAGACCGAGACAGAGACAGAGACAGAGACGGAGACAGAGGCAGAGACAGAGCCAGGGACAGAGACGGAGACAGAGACAGAGGGAGAGACAGCGAGAGAGACGGAGACAGAAACGGAGACAGAGACAGATACGGAGACAGAGACAGAGACAGAGACAGAGACAGAGACAGAGGCAGAGACAGAGACAGAGACAGAGACAGAGACAGAGACAGAGACAGAGACAGAGACATAGACGGACATAGAGACAGAGACAGAGACAGAGACAGAGACGGAGACAGAGACGGAGACAAAGACCGAGACAGAGACAGAGACGGAGACAGAGGCAGAGACAGAGCCAGGGACAGAGACGGAGACAGAGACAGAGACCGAGACAGAGACAGAGACAGAGACTGACACAGAGACAGAGACAGAGACAGAGACAGAGACAGAGACATAGACAGAGACAGAGACAGAGACAGAGACAGAGACAGAGACAGAGACAGAGACAGAGACAGAGACAGAGACAGAGACAGAGACAGAGATAGAGACAGAGACAGAGACAGAGGCAGAGACAGAGACAGAGACAGAGACAGAGACAGAGACAGAGACAGAGACAGAGACAGAGACAGTGGGAGAGACAGCGACAGGGACGGAGACAGAGACGGAGACAAAGACCGAGACAGAGACAGAGACAGAGACTGAGACAGAGACAGAGACAGAGACAGAGACAGAGACAGAGACAGAGACAGAGACAGAGACAGAGACAGAGACAGAGACAGAGACAGAGACAGAGACAGAGACAGAGACAGAGACAGAGACAGAGACAGAGACAGAGACAGAGACAGAGACAGAGACAGAGACAGAGACAGAGACAGAGACAGAGACAGAGACAGAGACAGAGACGGAGACAAAGACCGAGACAGAGACACAGACAGAGACGGAGACAGTGACGGAGACAAAGACCGAGACAGTGGCAGAGACTCAGACAGAGACGGAGAGAGAGACAGAGACAGAGACAGAGACGGAGATAGAGACAGAGACAGAGTCAGAGACGGAGACAGAGGCAGACAGAGAGCCAGGGACAGAGACAGAGACAGAGACAGAGGGAGAAACAGCGACAGAGACAGAGACATAGACAGAGACGGAGATAGAGACAGAGACAGAGACAGAGACAGAGATAGAGACAGAGACAGAGACGGAGACAGAGGCAGAGACAGAGCCAGAGACAGTGACAGGGGGAGAGACAGCGACAGAGACAGAGACCGAGACAGAGACAGAGACGGTGACAGAGACGGAGATAGAGACAGAGGCAGATACAGAAACGGAGACAGAGACAGCGACAGAGACAGAGACAGAGACAGAGACAGAGACATAGACGGAGATAGAGACAGAGACAGAGACAGAGACGGAGACAGAGACGGAGACAAAGACCGAGACAGAGACAGAGACGGAGACAGAGGCAGAGACAGAGCCAGGGACAGAGACGGAGACAGAGACAGAGGGAGAGACAGCGAGAGAGACGGAGACAGAAACGGAGACAGAGACAGATACGGAGACAGAGACAGAGACAGAGACAGAGACAGAGACAGAGGCAGAGACAGAGACAGAGACAGAGACAGAGACAGAGACAGAGACAGAGACAGAGACATAGACGGACATAGAGACAGAGACAGAGACAGAGACAGAGACGGAGACAGAGACGGAGACAAAGACCGAGACAGAGACAGAGACGGAGACAGAGACTGACACAGAGACAGAGACAGAGACAGAGACAGAGACAGAGACAGAGACAGAGACAGAGACAGAGACAGAGACAGAGACAGATACAGAGACAGAGACAGAGACAGAGACAGAGATAGAGACAGAGACAGAGACAGAGGCAGAGACAGAGACAGAGACAGAGACAGAGACAGAGACAGAGACAGAGACAGAGACAGAGACAGAGACAGAGACAGAGACAGAGACAGAGACGGAGACAGAGACGGAGACGAAGACCGTGACAGAGACAGAGACGGAGACAGAGGCACAGACAGAGCCAGGGACAGAGACGGAGACAGAGACAGAGGGAGAGACAGCGAGAGAGGCAGAGACAGAGACAGATACGGAGACAGAGGCAGAGGCAGAGACAGAGGCAGAGACAGAGACGGAGACAGAGACAGAGACAGAGACAGAGACAGAGACTGAGACAGAGACAGAGACAGAGACAGAGACAGAGACAGAGACAGAGACAGAGACAGAGACAGAGAGAGAGACAGAGACAGAGACAGAGACAGAGACAGAGACAGAGACAGAGACAGAGACAGAGACAGAGACTGTGACGGAGACAAAGACCGAGACAGAGGCAGAGACAGAGACAGAGACAGAGACAGAGACAGAGACAGAGACAGAGACAGAGACAGAGACAGAGACAGAGACAGAGACAGAGACAGAGACAGAGACAGAGACAGAGACAGAGACAGAGACAGAGACAGAGACAGAGACAGAGACAGAGACAGAGACAGAGACAGAGACAGAGACAGAGACAGAGACAGAGACAGAGATAGAGACGGAGACAGAGACAGTGGGAGAGACAGCGACAGGGACGGAGACAGAGACGGAGACAAAGACCGAGGCAGAGACAGAGACAGAGACTGAGACAGAGACAGAGACAGAGACAGAGACAGAGACAGAGACCGTGGGAGAGACAGCGACAGGGACGGAGACAGAGACGGAGACAAAGACCGAGACAGAGACAGAGACAGAGACGGAGACAGAGGCAGAGACAGAGCCAGGGACAGAGACGGAGACAGAGACAGAGGGAGAGACAGCGAGAGAGACGGAGACAGAAACGGAGACAGAGACAGATACGGAGACAGAGACAGAGACAGAGACAGAGACAGAGACAGAGGCAGAGACAGAGACAGAGACAGAGACAGAGACAGAGACAGAGACAGAGACAGAGACATAGACGGACATAGAGACAGAGACAGAGACAGAGACAGAGACGGAGACAGAGACGGAGACAAAGACCGAGACAGAGACAGAGACGGAGACAGAGGCAGAGACAGAGCCAGGGACAGAGACGGAGACAGAGACAGAGACAGAGACAGAGACAGAGACAGAGACTGACACAGAGACAGAGACAGAGACAGAGACAGAGACAGAGACATAGACAGAGACAGAGACAGAGACAGAGACAGAGACAGAGACAGAGACAGAGACAGAGACAGAGACAGAGACAGAGACAGAGATAGAGACAGAGACAGAGACAGAGGCAGAGACAGAGACAGAGACAGAGACAGAGACAGAGACAGAGACAGAGACAGAGACAGAGACAGAGACAGTGGGAGAGACAGCGACAGGGACGGAGACAGAGACGGAGACAAAGACCGAGACAGAGACAGAGACAGAGACTGAGACAGAGACAGAGACAGAGACAGAGACAGAGACAGAGACAGAGACAGAGACAGAGACAGAGACAGAGACAGAGACAGAGACAGAGACAGAGACAGAGACAGAGACAGAGACAGAGACAGAGACAGAGACAGAGACAGAGACAGAGACAGAGACAGAGACAGAGACAGAGACAGAGACAGAGACAGAGACAGAGACGGAGACAAAGACCGAGACAGAGACACAGACAGAGACGGAGACAGTGACGGAGACAAAGACCGAGACAGTGGCAGAGACTCAGACAGAGACGGAGAGAGAGACAGAGACAGAGACAGAGACGGAGATAGAGACAGAGACAGAGTCAGAGACGGAGACAGAGGCAGACAGAGAGCCAGGGACAGAGACAGAGACAGAGACAGAGGGAGAAACAGCGACAGAGACAGAGACATAGACAGAGACGGAGATAGAGACAGAGACAGAGACAGAGACAGAGATAGAGACAGAGACAGAGACGGAGACAGAGGCAGAGACAGAGCCAGAGACAGTGACAGGGGGAGAGACAGCGACAGAGACAGAGACCGAGACAGAGACAGAGACGGTGACAGAGACGGAGATAGAGACAGAGGCAGATACAGAAACGGAGACAGAGACAGCGACAGAGACAGAGACAGAGACAGAGACAGAGACATAGACGGAGATAGAGACAGAGACAGAGACAGAGACGGAGACAGAGACGGAGACAAAGACCGAGACAGAGACAGAGACGGAGACAGAGGCAGAGACAGAGCCAGGGACAGAGACGGAGACAGAGACAGAGACAGAGACAGAGACAGAGACAGAGACAGAGACAGAGACAGAGACAGAGACAGAGACAGAGACAGAGGCAGAGGCAGAGACAGAGACAGAGACAGAGACAGAGACAGAGACAGAGACAGAGACAGAGACAGAGACAGTGGGAGAGACAGCGACAGGGACGGAGACAGAGACGGAGACAAAGACCGAGACAGAGACAGAGACAGAGACTGAGACAGAGACAGAGACAGAGACAGAGACAGAGACAGAGACAGAGACAGAGACAGAGACAGAGACAGAGACAGAGACAGAGACAGAGACAGAGACAGAGACAGAGACAGAGACAGAGACAGAGACAGAGACAGAGACAGAGACAGAGACAGAGACAGAGACAGAGACAGAGACAGAGACATAGACGGACATAGAGACAGAGACAGAGACAGAGACAGAGACGGAGACAGAGACGGAGACAAAGACCGAGACAGAGACAGAGACGGAGACAGAGGCAGAGACAGAGCCAGGGACAGAGACGGAGACAGAGACAGAGACAGAGACAGAGACAGAGACAGAGACTGACACAGAGACAGAGACAGAGACAGAGACAGAGACAGAGACATAGACAGAGACAGAGACAGAGACAGAGACAGAGACAGAGACAGAGACAGAGACAGAGACAGAGACAGAGACAGAGACAGAGACAGAGACAGAGACAGAGATAGAGACAGAGACAGAGACAGAGATAGAGACAGAGACAGAGACAGAGGCAGAGACAGAGACAGAGACAGAGACAGAGACAGAGACAGAGACAGAGACAGAGACAGAGACAGAGACAGAGACAGTGGGAGAGACAGCGACAGGGACGGAGACAGAGACGGAGACAAAGACCGAGACAGAGACAGAGACAGAGACTGAGACAGAGACAGAGACAGAGACAGAGACAGAGACAGAGACGGAGACAAAGACCGAGACAGAGACACAGACAGAGACGGAGACAGTGACGGAGACAAAGACCGAGACAGTGGCAGAGACTCAGACAGAGACGGAGAGAGAGACAGAGACAGAGACAGAGACGGAGATAGAGACAGAGACAGAGTCAGAGACGGAGACAGAGGCAGACAGAGAGCCAGGGACAGAGACAGAGACAGAGACAGAGGGAGAAACAGCGACAGAGACAGAGACATAGACAGAGACGGAGATAGAGACAGAGACAGAGACAGAGATAGAGACAGAGACAGAGACGGAGACAGAGGCAGAGACAGAGCCAGAGACAGTGACAGGGGGAGAGACAGCGACAGAGACAGAGACCGAGACAGAGACAGAGACGGTGACAGAGACGGAGATAGAGACAGAGGCAGATACAGAAACGGAGACAGAGACAGCGACAGAGACAGAGACAGAGACAGAGACAGAGACATAGACGGAGATAGAGACAGAGACAGAGACAGAGACGGAGACAGAGACGGAGACAAAGACCGAGACAGAGACAGAGACGGAGACAGAGGCAGAGACAGAGCCAGGGACAGAGACGGAGACAGAGACAGAGGGAGAGACAGCGAGAGAGACGGAGACAGAAACGGAGACAGAGACAGATACGGAGACAGAGACAGAGACAGAGACAGAGACAGAGACAGAGGCAGAGACAGAGACAGAGACAGAGACAGAGACAGAGACAGAGACAGAGACAGAGACAGAGACATAGACGGACATAGAGACAGAGACAGAGACAGAGACAGAGACAGAGGCAGAGACAGAGAAAGAGACGGAGACAGAGACAGAGACAGAGACAGAGACAGAGGCACAGACGGAGACAGAGACAGAGACATAGACAGGGACAGCGACAGAGTTAGAGGCAGAGATAGACACAAAGACAGAGACAGAGACTGAGACAAAGACAGAGACAGAGACAGAGACAGAGACAGAGAGAGAGACAGAGACAGAGACAGAGACAGAGACAGAGACAGAGACAGAGACAGAGACAGAGACAGAGACAGAGACAGAGACAGTGGGAGAGACAGCGACAGGGACGGAGACAGAGACGGAGACAAAGACCGAGACAGAGACTGAGATAGAGACAGAGACAGAGACAGAGACAGAGACAGAGACAGAGACAGAGACAGAGACAGAGACAGAGACAGAGACAGAGACAGAGACAGAGACAGAGACAGAGACAGAGACAGAGACAGAGACAGAGACAGAGACAGAGACAGAGACAGAGACAGAGACAGAGACAGAGACAGAGACAGAGACAGCGACAGAGACAGAGGCAGAGGCAGAGGCAGAGACAGAGAAAGAGACGGACACAGAGACAGAGACAGAGACAGAGGCGCAGACGGAGACAGAGACAGAGACATAGACAGGGACAGCGACAGAGTCAGAGGCAGAGATAGACACAGAGACAGAGACAGAGACTAAGACAAAGACAGAGACAGAGACAGAGACAGACAGAGAGACAGAGACAGAGACAGAGACAGAGACAGAGACAGAGACAGAGACAGAGACAGTGGGAGAGACAGCGACAGGGACGGAGACAGAGACGGAGACAAAGACCGAGGCAGAGACAGAGACAGAGACTGAGACAGAGACAGAGACAGAGACAGAGACAGAGACAGAGACAGAGACCGTGGGAGAGACAGCGACAGGGACGGAGACAGAGACGGACACAAAGACCGAGACAGAGACAGAGACAGAGACGGAGACAGAGGCAGAGACAGAGCCAGGGACAGAGACGGAGACAGAGACAGAGGGAGAGACAGCGAGAGAGACGGAGACAGAAACGGAGACAGAGACAGATACGGAGACAGAGACAGAGACAGAGACAGAGACAGAGACAGAGGCAGAGACAGAGACAGAGACAGAGACAGAGACAGAGACAGAGACAGAGACAGAGACATAGACGGACATAGAGACAGAGACAGAGACAGAGACAGAGACGGAGACAGAGACGGAGACAAAGACCGGGACAGAGACAGAGACGGAGACAGAGGCAGAGACAGAGCCAGGGACAGAGACGGAGACAGAGACAGAGACCGAGACAGAGACAGAGACAGAGACTGACACAGAGACAGAGACAGAGACAGAGACAGAGACAGAGACATAGACAGAGACAGAGACAGAGACAGAGACAGAGACAGAGACAGAGACAGAGACAGAGACAGAGACAGAGACAGAGACAGAGACAGAGACAGAGATAGAGACAGAGACAGAGACAGAGGCAGAGACAGAGACAGAGACAGAGACAGAGACAGAGACAGAGACAGAGACAGAGACAGAGACAGAGACAGTGGGAGAGACAGCGACAGGGACGGAGACAGAGACGGAGACAAAGACCGAGACAGAGACAGAGACAGAGACTGAGACAGAGACAGAGACAGAGACAGAGACAGAGACAGAGACAGAGACAGAGACAGAGACAGAGACAGAGACAGAGACAGAGACAGAGACAGAGACAGAGACAGAGACAGAGACAGAGACAGAGACAGAGACAGAGACAGAGACAGAGACAGAGACAGAGACAGAGACAGAGACAGAGACAGAGACGGAGACAAAGACCGAGACAGAGACACAGACAGAGACGGAGACAGTGACGGAGACAAAGACCGAGACAGTGGCAGAGACTCAGACAGAGACGGAGAGAGAGACAGAGACAGAGACAGAGACGGAGATAGAGACAGAGACAGAGTCAGAGACGGAGACAGAGGCAGACAGAGAGCCAGGGACAGAGACAGAGACAGAGACAGAGGGAGAAACAGCGACAGAGACAGAGACATAGACAGAGACGGAGATAGAGACAGAGACAGAGACAGAGACAGAGATAGAGACAGAGACAGAGACGGAGACAGAGGCAGAGACAGAGCCAGAGACAGTGACAGGGGGAGAGACAGCGACAGAGACAGAGACCGAGACAGAGACAGAGACGGTGAAAGAGACGGAGATAGAGACAGAGGCAGATACAGAAACGGAGACAGAGACAGCGACAGAGACAGAGACAGAGACAGAGACAGAGACATAGACGGAGATAGAGACAGAGACAGAGACAGAGACGGAGACAGAGACGGAGACAAAGACCGAGACAGAGACAGAGACGGAGACAGAGGCAGAGACAGAGCCAGGGACAGAGACGGAGACAGAGACAGAGGGAGAGACAGCGAGAGAGACGGAGACAGAAACGGAGACAGAGACAGATACGGAGACAGAGACAGAGACAGAGACAGAGACAGAGACAGAGGCAGAGACAGAGACAGAGACAGAGACAGAGACAGAGACAGAGACAGAGACAGAGACATAGACGGACATAGAGACAGAGACAGAGACAGAGACAGAGACGGAGACAGAGACGGAGACAAAGACCGAGACAGAGACAGAGACGGAGACAGAGACTGACACAGAGACAGAGACAGAGACAGAGACAGAGACAGAGACAGAGACAGAGACAGAGACAGAGACAGAGACAGAGACAGATACAGAGACAGAGACAGAGACAGAGACAGAGATAGAGACAGAGACAGAGACAGAGGCAGAGACAGAGACAGAGACAGAGACAGAGACAGAGACAGAGACAGAGACAGAGACAGAGACAGAGACAGAGACAGAGACAGAGACAGAGACGGAGACAGAGACGGAGACGAAGACCGTGACAGAGACAGAGACGGAGACAGAGGCACAGACAGAGCCAGGGACAGAGACGGAGACAGAGACAGAGGGAGAGACAGCGAGAGAGGCAGAGACAGAGACAGATACGGAGACAGAGGCAGAGGCAGAGACAGAGGCAGAGACAGAGACGGAGACAGAGACAGAGACAGAGACAGAGACAGAGACTGAGACAGAGACAGAGACAGAGACAGAGACAGAGACAGAGACAGAGACAGAGACAGAGAGAGAGACAGAGACAGAGACAGAGACAGAGACAGAGACAGAGACAGAGACAGAGACAGAGACAGAGACTGTGACGGAGACAAAGACCGAGACAGAGGCAGAGACAGAGACAGAGACAGAGACAGAGACAGAGACAGAGACAGAGACAGAGACAGAGACAGAGACAGAGACAGAGACAGAGACAGAGACAGAGACAGAGACAGAGACAGAGACAGAGACAGAGACAGAGACAGAGACAGAGACAGAGACAGAGACAGAGACAGAGACAGAGACAGAGACAGAGACAGAGACAGAGACAGAGATAGAGACGGAGACAGAGACAGTGGGAGAGACAGCGACAGGGACGGAGACAGAGACGGAGACAAAGACCGAGGCAGAGACAGAGACAGAGACTGAGACAGAGACAGAGACAGAGACAGAGACAGAGACAGAGACCGTGGGAGAGACAGCGACAGGGACGGAGACAGAGACGGAGACAAAGACCGAGACAGAGACAGAGACAGAGACGGAGACAGAGGCAGAGACAGAGCCAGGGACAGAGACGGAGACAGAGACAGAGGGAGAGACAGCGAGAGAGACGGAGACAGAAACGGAGACAGAGACAGATACGGAGACAGAGACAGAGACAGAGACAGAGACAGAGACAGAGGCAGAGACAGAGACAGAGACAGAGACAGAGACAGAGACAGAGACAGAGACAGAGACATAGACGGACATAGAGACAGAGACAGAGACAGAGACAGAGACGGAGACAGAGACGGAGACAAAGACCGAGACAGAGACAGAGACGGAGACAGAGGCAGAGACAGAGCCAGGGACAGAGACGGAGACAGAGACAGAGACAGAGACAGAGACAGAGACAGAGACTGACACAGAGACAGAGACAGAGACAGAGACAGAGACAGAGACATAGACAGAGACAGAGACAGAGACAGAGACAGAGACAGAGACAGAGACAGAGACAGAGACAGAGACAGAGACAGAGACAGAGACAGAGATAGAGACAGAGACAGAGACAGAGGCAGAGACAGAGACAGAGACAGAGACAGAGACAGAGACAGAGACAGAGACAGAGACAGAGACAGAGACAGTGGGAGAGACAGCGACAGGGACGGAGACAGAGACGGAGACAAAGACCGAGACAGAGACAGAGACAGAGACTGAGACAGAGACAGAGACAGAGACAGAGACAGAGACAGAGACAGAGACAGAGACAGAGACAGAGACAGAGACAGAGACAGAGACAGAGACAGAGACAGAGACAGAGACAGAGACAGAGACAGAGACAGAGACAGAGACAGAGACAGAGACAGAGACAGAGACAGAGACAGAGACAGAGACAGAGACAGAGACAGAGACGGAGACAAAGACCGAGACAGAGACACAGACAGAGACGGAGACAGTGACGGAGACAAAGACCGAGACAGTGGCAGAGACTCAGACAGAGACGGAGAGAGAGACAGAGACAGAGACAGAGACGGAGATAGAGACAGAGACAGAGTCAGAGACGGAGACAGAGGCAGACAGAGAGCCAGGGACAGAGACAGAGACAGAGACAGAGGGAGAAACAGCGACAGAGACAGAGACATAGACAGAGACGGAGATAGAGACAGAGACAGAGACAGAGACAGAGATAGAGACAGAGACAGAGACGGAGACAGAGGCAGAGACAGAGCCAGAGACAGTGACAGGGGGAGAGACAGCGACAGAGACAGAGACCGAGACAGAGACAGAGACGGTGACAGAGACGGAGATAGAGACAGAGGCAGATACAGAAACGGAGACAGAGACAGCGACAGAGACAGAGACAGAGACAGAGACAGAGACATAGACGGAGATAGAGACAGAGACAGAGACAGAGACGGAGACAGAGACGGAGACAAAGACCGAGACAGAGACAGAGACGGAGACAGAGGCAGAGACAGAGCCAGGGACAGAGACGGAGACAGAGACAGAGGGAGAGACAGCGAGAGAGACGGAGACAGAAACGGAGACAGAGACAGATACGGAGACAGAGACAGAGACAGAGACAGAGACAGAGACAGAGGCAGAGACAGAGACAGAGACAGAGACAGAGACAGAGACAGAGACAGAGACAGAGACAGAGACATAGACGGACATAGAGACAGAGACAGAGACAGAGACAGAGACGGAGACAGAGACGGAGACAAAGACCGAGACAGAGACAGAGACGGAGACAGAGGCAGAGACAGAGCCAGGGACAGAGACGGAGACAGAGACAGAGACAGAGACAGAGACAGAGACAGAGACTGACACAGAGACAGAGACAGAGACAGAGACAGAGACAGAGACAGAGACAGAGACAGAGACAGAGACAGAGACAGAGACAGAGACAGAGACAGAGACAGAGACAGAGACAGAGACAGAGACAGAGACAGAGACAGAGACAGAGGCAGAGGCAGAGACAGAGACAGAGACAGAGACAGAGACAGAGACAGAGACAGAGACAGAGACAGTGGGAGAGACAGCGACAGGGACGGAGACAGAGACGGAGACAAAGACCGAGACAGAGACAGAGACAGAGACTGAGACAGAGACAGAGACAGAGACAGAGACAGAGACAGAGACAGAGACAGAGACAGAGACAGAGACAGAGACAGAGACAGAGACAGAGACAGAGACAGAGACAGAGACAGAGACAGAGACAGAGACAGAGACAGAGACAGAGACAGAGACAGAGACAGAGACAGAGACAGAGACATAGACGGACATAGAGACAGAGACAGAGACAGAGACAGAGACGGAGACAGAGACGGAGACAAAGACCGAGACAGAGACAGAGACGGAGACAGAGGCAGAGACAGAGCCAGGGACAGAGACGGAGACAGAGACAGAGACAGAGACAGAGACAGAGACAGAGACTGACACAGAGACAGAGACAGAGACAGAGACAGAGACAGAGACAGAGACATAGACAGAGACAGAGACAGAGACAGAGACAGAGACAGAGACAGAGACAGAGACAGAGACAGAGACAGAGACAGAGACAGAGACAGAGATAGAGACAGAGACAGAGACAGAGATAGAGACAGAGACAGAGACAGAGGCAGAGACAGAGACAGAGACAGAGACAGAGACAGAGACAGAGACAGAGACAGAGACAGAGACAGAGACAGTGGGAGAGACAGCGACAGGGACGGAGACAGAGACGGAGACAAAGACCGAGACAGAGACAGAGACAGAGACTGAGACAGAGACAGAGACAGAGACAGAGACAGAGACAGAGACGGAGACAAAGACCGAGACAGAGACACAGACAGAGACGGAGACAGTGACGGAGACAAAGACCGAGACAGTGGCAGAGACTCAGACAGAGACGGAGAGAGAGACAGAGACAGAGACAGAGACGGAGATAGAGACAGAGACAGAGTCAGAGACGGAGACAGAGGCAGACAGAGAGCCAGGGACAGAGACAGAGACAGAGACAGAGGGAGAAACAGCGACAGAGACAGAGACATAGACAGAGACGGAGATAGAGACAGAGACAGAGACAGAGACAGAGATAGAGACAGAGACAGAGACGGAGACAGAGGCAGAGACAGAGCCAGAGACAGTGACAGGGGGAGAGACAGCGACAGAGACAGAGACCGAGACAGAGACAGAGACGGTGACAGAGACGGAGATAGAGACAGAGGCAGATACAGAAACGGAGACAGAGACAGCGACAGAGACAGAGACAGAGACAGAGACAGAGACATAGACGGAGATAGAGACAGAGACAGAGACAGAGACGGAGACAGAGACGGAGACAAAGACCGAGACAGAGACAGAGACGGAGACAGAGGCAGAGACAGAGCCAGGGACAGAGACGGAGACAGAGACAGAGGGAGAGACAGCGAGAGAGACGGAGACAGAAACGGAGACAGAGACAGATACGGAGACAGAGACAGAGACAGAGACAGAGACAGAGACAGAGGCAGAGACAGAGACAGAGACAGAGACAGAGACAGAGACAGAGACAGAGACAGAGACAGAGACATAGACGGACATAGAGACAGAGACAGAGACAGAGACAGAGACGGAGACAGAGACGGAGACAAAGACCGAGACAGAGACAGAGACGGAGACAGAGGCAGAGACAGAGCCAGGGACAGAGACGGAGACAGAGACAGAGACAGAGACAGAGACAGAGACAGAGACTGACACAGAGACAGAGACAGAGACAGAGACAGAGACAGAGACAGAGACAGAGACAGAGACAGAGACAGAGACAGAGACAGAGACAGAGACAGAGACAGAGACAGAGACAGAGACAGAGACAGAGACAGAGACAGAGACAGAGACAGAGACAGAGACAGAGACAGAGGCAGAGGCAGAGACAGAGACAGAGACAGAGACAGAGACAGAGACAGAGACAGAGACAGAGACAGTGGGAGAGACAGCGACAGGGACGGAGACAGAGACGGAGACAAAGACCGAGACAGAGACAGAGACAGAGACTGAGACAGAGACAGAGACAGAGACAGAGACAGAGACAGAGACAGAGACAGAGACAGAGACAGAGACAGAGACAGAGACAGAGACAGAGACAGAGACAGAGACAGAGACAGAGACAGAGACAGAGACAGAGACAGAGACAGAGACAGAGACAGAGACAGAGACAGAGACAGAGACGGAGACAAAAACCGAGACAGAGACACAGACAGAGACGGAGACAGTGACGGAGACAAAGACCGAGACAGTGGCAGAGACACAGACAGAGACGGAGAGAGAGACAGAGACAGAGACAGAGACGGAGATAGAGACAGAGACAGAGACAGAGACAGAGACAGAGACAGAGACAGAGACAGAGACGGAGACAAAGACCGAGACAGAGACACAGACAGAGACGGAGACAGTGACGGAGACAAAGACCGAGACAGTGGCAGAGACACAGACAGAGACGGAGAGAGAGACAGAGACAGAGACAGAGACGGAGATAGAGACAGAGACAGAGTCAGAGACGGAGACAGAGGCAGACAGAGAGCCAGGGACAGAGACAGAGACAGAGACAGAGGGAGAAACAGCGACAGAGACAGAGACATAGACAGAGACGGAGATAGAGACAGAGACAGAGACAGAGACAGAGATAGAGACAGAGACAGAGACGGAGACAGAGGCAGAGACAGAGCCAGAGACAGAGACAGAGACAGAGAAAGAGACGGAGACAGAGACCGAGACAGAGACAGAGACGGTGACAGAGACGGAGGTAGAGACAGAGGCAGATACAGAAACGGAGACAGAGGCAGAGACAGAGCCAGAGACAGAGAACGAGACAAAGACCGAGACGGAGACAGAGACGGAGACAGAGGCAGAGACAGAGACAGAGACAGAGACAGAGACGGAGATAGAGACAGAGACAGAGACAGAGACGGAGACAGAGGCAGAGACAGAGCCAGGGACAGAGACGGAGACAGAGACAGAGGGAGAGACAGCGAGAGAGACGGAGACAGAAACGGAGACAGAGACAGATACGGAGACAGAGACAGAGACGGAGACAGAGACAGAGGGAGAGACAGCGAGAGAGGCAGAGACAGAGACAGATACGGAGACAGAGGCAGAGGCAGAGACAGAGGCAGAGACAGAGACGGAGACAGAGACAGAGACAGAGACAGAGACAGAGACTGAGACAGAGACAGAGACAGAGACAGAGACAGAGACAGAGACAGAGACAGAGACAGAGAGAGAGACAGAGACAGAGACAGAGACAGAGACAGAGACAGAGACAGAGACAGAGACAGAGACAGAGACTGTGACGGAGACAAAGACCGAGACAGAGGCAGAGACAGAGACAGAGACAGAGACAGAGACAGAGACAGAGACAGAGACAGAGACAGAGACAGAGACAGAGACAGAGACAGAGACAGAGACAGAGACAGAGACAGAGACAGAGACAGAGACAGAGACAGAGACAGAGACAGAGACAGAGACAGAGACAGAGACAGAGACAGAGACAGAGACAGAGACGGAGACAAAGACCGAGACAGAGGCAGAGACACAGACAGAGACAGAGACAGAGACAGAGACAGAGACAGGGACAGAGACAGAGACAGAGACAGGGACAGAAACAGAGACAGAGACAGAGACAGAAACAGAGACAGAGACAGAGACAGAGACAGAGACAGAGACAGAGACGGAGACAAAGACCGAGACGGAGACAGTGACGGAAACAGAGGCAGAGACAGGGCCAGGGACAGAGACGGAGACTGGGACAGAGGGAGAGACAGCGACAGAGACAGAGACAGAGACAGAGGCAGAGGCAGAGGCAGAGACAGAGAAAGAGACGGAGACAGAGACAGAGACAGAGACAGAGACAGAGGCACAGACGGAGACAGAGACAGAGACATAGACAGGGACAGCGACAGAGTTAGAGGCAGAGATAGACACAAAGACAGAGACAGAGACTGAGACAAAGACAGAGACAGAGACAGAGACAGAGACAGAGAGAGAGACAGAGACAGAGACAGAGACAGAGACAGAGACAGAGACAGAGACAGAGACAGAGACAGAGACAGAGACAGAGACAGAGACAGTGGGAGAGACAGCGACAGGGACGGAGACAGAGACGGAGACAAAGACCGAGACAGAGACTGAGATAGAGACAGAGACAGAGACAGAGACAGAGACAGAGACAGAGACAGAGACAGAGACAGAGACAGAGACAGAGACAGAGACAGAGACAGAGACAGTGGGAGAGACAGCGACAGGGACGGAGACAGAGACGGAGACAAAGACCGAGGCAGAGACAGAGACAGAGACTGAGACAGAGACAGAGACAGAGACAGAGACAGAGACAGAGACCGTGGGAGAGACAGCGACAGGGACGGAGACAGAGACGGAGACAAAGACCGAGACAGAGACAGAGACAGAGACGGAGACAGAGGCAGAGACAGAGCCAGGGACAGAGACGGAGACAGAGACAGAGGGAGAGACAGCGAGAGAGACGGAGACAGAAACGGAGACAGAGACAGATACGGAGACAGAGACAGAGACAGAGACAGAGACAGAGACAGAGGCAGAGACAGAGACAGAGACAGAGACAGAGACAGAGACAGAGACAGAGACAGAGACATAGACGGACATAGAGACAGAGACAGAGACAGAGACAGAGACGGAGACAGAGACGGAGACAAAGACCGAGACAGAGACAGAGACGGAGACAGAGGCAGAGACAGAGCCAGGGACAGAGACGGAGACAGAGACAGAGACAGAGACAGAGACAGAGACAGAGACTGACACAGAGACAGAGACAGAGACAGAGACAGAGACAGAGACATAGACAGAGACAGAGACAGAGACAGAGACAGAGACAGAGACAGAGACAGAGACAGAGACAGAGACAGAGACAGAGACAGAGACAGAGACAGAGATAGAGACAGAGACAGAGACAGAGGCAGAGACAGAGACAGAGACAGAGACAGAGACAGAGACAGAGACAGAGACAGAGACAGAGACAGTGGGAGAGACAGCGACAGGGACGGAGACAGAGACGGAGACAAAGACCGAGACAGAGACAGAGACAGAGACTGAGACAGAGACAGAGACAGAGACAGAGACAGAGACAGAGACAGAGACAGAGACAGAGACAGAGACAGAGACAGAGACAGAGACAGAGACAGAGACAGAGACAGAGACAGAGACAGAGACAGAGACAGAGACAGAGACAGAGACAGAGACAGAGACAGAGACGGAGACAAAGACCGAGACAGAGACACAGACAGAGACGGAGACAGTGACGGAGACAAAGACCGAGACAGTGGCAGAGACTCAGACAGAGACGGAGAGAGAGACAGAGACAGAGACAGAGACGGAGATAGAGACAGAGACAGAGTCAGAGACGGAGACAGAGGCAGACAGAGAGCCAGGGACAGAGACAGAGACAGAGACAGAGGGAGAAACAGCGACAGAGACAGAGACATAGACAGAGACGGAGATAGAGACAGAGACAGAGACAGAGACAGAGATAGAGACAGAGACAGAGACGGAGACAGAGGCAGAGACAGAGCCAGAGACAGTGACAGGGGGAGAGACAGCGACAGAGACAGAGACCGAGACAGAGACAGAGACGGTGACAGAGACGGAGATAGAGACAGAGGCAGATACAGAAACGGAGACAGAGACAGCGACAGAGACAGAGACAGAGACAGAGACAGAGACATAGACGGAGATAGAGACAGAGACAGAGACAGAGACGGAGACAGAGACGGAGACAAAGACCGAGACAGAGACAGAGACGGAGACAGAGGCAGAGACAGAGCCAGTGACAGAGACGGAGACAGAGACAGAGGGAGAGACAGCGAGAGAGACGGAGACAGAAACGGAGACAGAGACAGATACGGAGACAGAGACAGAGACAGAGACAGAGACAGAGACAGAGGCAGAGACAGAGACAGAGACAGAGACAGAGACAGAGACAGAGACAGAGACAGAGACAGAGACATAGACGGACATAGAGACAGAGACAGAGACAGAGACAGAGACGGAGACAGAGACGGAGACAAAGACCGAGACAGAGACAGAGACGGAGACAGAGGCAGAGACAGAGCCAGGGACAGAGACGGAGACAGAGACAGAGACAGAGACAGAGACAGAGACAGAGACTGACACAGAGACAGAGACAGAGACAGAGACAGAGACAGAGACAGAGACAGAGACAGAGACAGAGACAGAGACAGAGACAGAGACAGAGACAGAGACAGAGACAGAGACAGAGACAGAGACAGAGACAGAGACAGAGACAGAGACAGAGACAGAGACAGAGGCAGAGGCAGAGACAGAGACAGAGACAGAGACAGAGACAGAGACAGAGACAGAGACAGAGACAGTGGGAGAGACAGCGACAGGGACGGAGACAGAGACGGAGACAAAGACCGAGACAGAGACAGAGACAGAGACTGAGACAGAGACAGAGACAGAGACAGAGACAGAGACAGAGACAGAGACAGAGACAGAGACAGAGACAGAGACAGAGACAGAGACAGAGACAGAGACAGAGACAGAGACAGAGACAGAGACAGAGACAGAGACAGAGACAGAGACAGAGACAGAGACAGAGACAGAGACAGAGACAGAGACAGAGACAGAGACGGAGACAAAAACCGAGACAGAGACACAGACAGAGACGGAGACAGTGACGGAGACAAAGACCGAGACAGCGGCAGAGACACAGACAGAGACGGAGAGAGAGACAGAGACAGAGACAGAGACGGAGATAGAGACAGAGACAGAGTCAGAGACGGAGACAGAGGCAGACAGAGAGCCAGGGACAGAGACAGAGACAGAGACAGAGGGAGAAACAGCGACAGAGACAGAGACATAGACAGAGACGGAGATAGAGACAGAGACAGAGACAGAGACAGAGACAGAGATAGAGACAGAGACAGAGACCGAGACAGAGACAGAGACGGTGACAGAGACGGAGATAGAGACAGAGGCAGATACAGAAACGGAGACAGAGACAGCGACAGAGACAGAGACAGAGACAGAGACAGAGACATAGACGGAGATAGAGACAGAGACAGAGACAGAGACGGAGACAGAGACGGAGGCAAAGACCGAGACAGAGACAGAGACGGAGACAGAGGCAGAGACAGAGCCAGGGACAGAGACGGAGACAGAGACAGAGGGAGAGACAGAGACAGATACGGAGACAGAGACAGAGACAGAGACAGAGGCAGAGACAGAGGCAGAGACAGAGACAGAGACAGAGACAGAGACAGAGACAGAGACAGAGACAGAGACATAGACGGACATAGAGACAGAGACAGAGACGGAGACAGAGACGGAGACAGAGACGGAGACAAAGACCGAGACAGAGACAGAGACGGAGACAGAGGCAGAGACAGAGCCAGGGACAGAGACGGAGACAGTGACGGAAACAGAGGCAGAGACAGGGCCAGGGACAGAGACGGAGACTGGGACAGAGGGAGAGACAGCGACAGAGACAGAGACAGAGACAGAGACAGAGGCAGAGGCAGAGGCAGAGACAGAGAGAGAGACGGAGACAGAGACAGAGACAGAGACAGAGACAGAGGCGCAGACGGAGACAGAGACAGAGACATAGACAGGGACAGCGACAGAGTTAGAGGCAGAGATAGACACAGAGACAAAGACAGAGACTGAGACAAAGACAGAGACAGAGACAGAGACAGAGACAGAGACAGAGAGAGAGACAGAGACAGAGACAGAGACAGAGACAGAGACAGAGACAGAGACAGAGACAGAGACAGAGACAGAGACAGTGGGAGAGACAGCGACAGGGACGGAGACAGAGACGGAGACAAAGACCGAGACAGAGACAGAGACAGAGACTGAGACAGAGACAGAGACAGAGACAGAGACAGAGACAGAGACAGAGACAGAGACAGAGACAGAGACAGAGACAGAGACAGAGACAGAGACAGAGACAGAGACAGAGACAGAGACAGAGACAGAGACAGAGACAGAGACAGAGACAGAGACAGAGACAGAGACAGAGACAGAGACAGAGGCAGAGGCAGAGGCAGAGACAGAGAAAGAGACGGAGACAGAGACAGAGACAGAGACAGAGGCGCAGACGGAGACAGAGACAGAGACATAGACAGAGACAGAGACAGAGACAGAGACAGAGACAGAGACAGAGACAGAGACAGAGACAGAGACAGAGACAGAGACAGAGACAGAGACAGAGACAGAGACAGAGACAGAGACAGAGACAGAGACAGAGACAGAGACAGAGACAGAGACAGAGGCAGAGGCAGAGGCAGAGACAGAGACAGAGAAAGAGACGGAGACAGAGACCGAGACAGAGACAGAGACGGTGACAGAGACGGAGATAGAGACAGAGGCAGATACAGAAACGGAGACAGAGGCAGAGAGAGAGCCAGAGACAGAGAACGAGACAAAGACCGAGACGGAGACAGAGACGGAGACAGAGGCAGAGACAGAGACAGAGACAGAGATAGAGACGGAGATAGAGACAGAGACAGAGACAGAGACGGAGACAGAGGCAGAGACAGAGACAGAGACAGCGACAGAGACAGAGACAGAGACAGAGACAGAGACAGAGACAGAGACAGAGACAGAGACAGAGACAGAGACAGAGACAGAGACAGAGACAGAGACAGAGACAGAGACAGAGACAGAGACAGAGACAGAGACAGAGACAGAGACAGAGACAGAGACAGAGACGGAGACAAAGACCGAGACAGAGACACAGACAGAGACGGAGACAGTGACGGAGACAAAGACCGAGACAGTGGCAGAGACACAGACAGAGACGGAGAGAGAGACAGAGACAGAGACAGAGACGGAGATAGAGACAGAGACAGAGTCAGAGACGGAGACAGAGGCAGACAGAGAGCCAGGGACAGAGACAGAGACAGAGACAGAGGGAGAAACAGCGACAGAGACAGAGACATAGACAGAGACGGAGATAGAGACAGAGACAGAGACAGAGACAGAGATAGAGACAGAGACAGAGACGGAGACAGAGGCAGAGACAGAGCCAGAGACAGAGAACGAGACAAAGACCGAGACGGAGACAGAGACGGAGACAGAGGCAGAGACAGAGACAGAGACAGAGACAGAGACGGAGATAGAGACAGAGACAGAGACAGAGACGGAGACAGAGGCAGAGACAGAGACAGAGACAGCGACAGAGACAGAGACAGAGACAGAGACAGAGACATAGACGGAGATAGAGACGGAGACAAAGACCGAGACAGAGACAGAGACGGAGACAGAGGCAGAGACAGAGCCAGGGACAGAGACGGAGACAGAGACAGAGGGAGAGACAGCGAGAGAGACGGAGACAGAAACGGAGACAGAGACAGATACGGAGACAGAGACAGAGACAGAGACAGAGACAGAGACAGAGGCAGAGACAGAGACAGAGACAGAGACAGAGACAGAGACAGAGACAGAGACAGAGACATAGACGGACATAGAGACAGAGACAGAGACAGAGACAGAGACGGAGACAGAGACGGAGACAAAGACCGAGACAGAGACAGAGACGGAGACAGAGACTGACACAGAGACAGAGACAGAGACAGAGACAGAGACAGAGACAGAGACAGAGACAGAGACAGAGACAGAGACAGAGACAGATACAGAGACAGAGACAGAGACAGAGACAGAGATAGAGACAGAGACAGAGACAGAGGCAGAGACAGAGACAGAGACAGAGACAGAGACAGAGACAGAGACAGAGACAGAGACAGAGACAGAGACAGAGACAGAGACAGAGACAGAGACGGAGACAGAGACGGAGACGAAGACCGTGACAGAGACAGAGACGGAGACAGAGGCACAGACAGAGCCAGGGACAGAGACGGAGACAGAGACAGAGGGAGAGACAGCGAGAGAGGCAGAGACAGAGACAGATACGGAGACAGAGGCAGAGGCAGAGACAGAGGCAGAGACAGAGACGGAGACAGAGACAGAGACAGAGACAGAGACAGAGACTGACACAGAGACAGAGACAGAGACAGAGACAGAGACAGAGACAGAGACAGAGACAGAGACAGAGACAGAGACAGAGACAGAGACAGAGACAGAGACAGAGACAGAGACAGAGACAGAGACAGAGACAGAGACAGAGACAGAGACAGAGATAGAGACAGAGACAGAGACAGAGGCAGAGACAGAGACAGAGACAGAGACAGAGACAGAGACAGAGACAGAGACAGAGACAGAGACAGAGACAGAGACGGAGACAGAGACGGAGACGAAGACCGAGACAGAGACAGAGACGGAGACAGAGGCACAGACAGAGCCAGGGACAGAGACGGAGACAGAGACAGAGGGAGAGACAGCGAGAGAGGCAGAGACAGAAACAGAGACAGAGACAGATACGGAGACAGAGGCAGAGGCAGAGACAGAGGCAGAGACAGAGACGGAGACAGAGACAGAGACAGAGACAGAGACAGAGACAGAGACTGAGACAGAGACAGAGACAGAGACAGAGACAGAGACAGAGACAGAGACAGAGACAGAGACAGAGACAGAGACAGAGACAGAGACAGAGACAGAGACAGAGACAGAGACAGAGACAGAGACAGAGGCAGAGACAGAGACAGTGACGGAGACAAAGACCGAGACAGAGGCAGAGACAGAGACAGAGACAGAGACAGAGACAGAGACAGAGACAGAGACAGAGACAGAGACAGAGACAGAGACAGAGACAGAGACAGAGACAGAGACAGAGACAGAGACAGAGACAGAGACAGAGACAGAGACGGAGACAAAGACCGAGACAGAGGCAGAGACACAGACAGAGACAGAGACAGAGACAGAGACAGAGACAGGGACAGAGACAGAGACAGAGACAGGGACAGAAACAGAGACAGAGACAGAGACAGAAACAGAGACAGAGACAGAGACAGAGACAGAGACAGAGACAGAGACGGAGACAAAGACCGAGACGGAGACAGTGACGGAAACAGAGGCAGAGACAGGGCCAGGGACAGAGACGGAGACTGGGACAGAGGGAGAGACAGCGACAGAGACAGAGACAGAGACAGAGGCAGAGGCAGAGGCAGAGACAGAGAAAGAGACGGAGACAGAGACAGAGACAGAGACAGAGACAGAGGCGCAGACGGAGACAGAGACAGAGACATAGACAGGGACAGCGACAGAGTTAGAGGCAGAGATAGACACAGAGACAAAGACAGAGACTGAGACAAAGACAGAGACAGAGACAGAGACAGAGACAGAGACAGAGAGAGAGACAGAGACAGAGACAGAGACAGAGACAGAGACAGAGACAGAGACAGAGACAGAGACAGAGACAGTGGGAGAGACAGCGACAGGGACGGAGACAGAGACGGAGACAAATGACCGAGACAGAGACAGAGACAGAGACTGAGACAGAGACAGAGACAGAGACAGAGACAGAGACAGAGACAGAGACAGAGACAGAGACAGAGACAGAGACAGAGACAGAGACAGAGACAGAGACAGAGACAGAGACAGAGACAGAGACAGAGACAGAGACAGAGACAGAGACAGAGACAGAGACAGAGAGAGAGACAGAGACAGAGACAGAGACAGAGACAGAGACAGAGACAGAGGCAGAGGCAGAGGCAGAGACAGAGAAAGAGACGGAGACAGAGACAGAGACAGAGACAGAGGCGCAGACGGAGACAGAGACAGAGACATAGACAGAGACAGAGACAGAGACAGAGACAGAGACAGAGACAGAGACAGAGACAGAGACAGAGACAGAGACGGAGACAAAGACCGAGACAGAGACACAGACAGAGACGGAGACAGTGACGGAGACAAAGACCGAGACAGTGGCAGAGACACAGACAGAGACGGAGAGAGAGACAGAGACAGAGACAGAGACGGAGATAGAGACAGAGACAGAGTCAGAGACGGAGACAGAGGCAGACAGAGAGCCAGGGACAGAGACAGAGACAGAGACAGAGGGAGAAACAGCGACAGACACAGAGACATAGACAGAGACGGAGATAGAGACAGAGACAGAGACAGAGACAGAGATCGAGACAGAGACAGAGACGGAGACAGAGGCAGAGACAGAGCCAGAGACAGAGACAGGGGGAGAGACAGCGACAGAGACAGAGACAGAGACCGAGACAGAGACAGAGACGGTGACAGAGACGGAGATAGAGACAGAGGCAGATACAGAAACGGAGACAGAGACAGCGACAGAGACAGAGACAGAGACAGAGACAGAGATATAGACGGAGATAGAGACAGAGACAGAGACAGAGACGGAGACAGAGACGGAGACAAAGACCGAGACAGAGACAGAGACGGAGACAGAGGCAGAGACAGAGCCAGGGACAGAGACGGAGACAGAGACAGAGGGAGAGACAGCGAGAGAGACGGAGACAGAAACGGAGACAGAGACAGATACGGAGACAGAGACAGAGACAGAGACAGAGACAGAGACAGAGGCAGAGACAGAGACAGAGACAGAGACAGAGACAGAGACAGAGACAGAGACAGAGACATAGACGGACATAGAGACAGAGACAGAGACAGAGACAGAGACGGAGACAGAGACGGAGACAAAGACCGAGACAGAGACAGAGACGGAGACAGAGGCAGAGACAGAGCCAGGGACAGAGACGGAGACAGAGACAGAGACAGAGACAGAGACAGAGACAGAGACTGACACAGAGACAGAGACAGAGACAGAGACAGAGACAGAGACAGAGACAGAGACAGAGACAGAGACAGAGACAGAGACAGAGACAGAGACAGAGACAGAGACAGAGACAGAGACAGAGACAGAGACAGAGACAGAGACAGAGACAGAGACAGAGACAGAGACAGAGACAGAGATAGAGACAGAGACAGAGACAGAGGCAGAGACAGAGACAGAGACAGAGACAGAGACAGAGACAGAGACAGAGACAGGGACAGAGACAGAGACAGAGACAGGGACAGAAACAGAGACAGAGACAGAGACAGAAACAGAGACAGAGACAGAGACAGAGACAGAGACAGAGACAGAGACGGAGACAAAGACCGAGACGGAGACAGTGACGGAAACAGAGGCAGAGACAGGGCCAGGGACAGAGACGGAGACTGGGACAGAGGGAGAGACAGCGACAGAGACAGAGACAGAGACAGAGGCAGAGGCAGAGGCAGAGACAGAGAAAGAGACGGAGACAGAGACAGAGACAGAGACAGAGACAGAGGCGCAGACGGAGACAGAGACAGAGACATAGACAGGGACAGCGACAGAGTTAGAGGCAGAGATAGACACAGAGACAAAGACAGAGACTGAGACAAAGACAGAGACAGAGACAGAGACAGAGACAGAGACAGAGAGAGAGACAGAGACAGAGACAGAGACAGAGACAGAGACAGAGACAGAGACAGAGACAGAGACAGTGGGAGAGATAGCGACAGGGACGGAGACAGAGACGGAGACAAAGACCGAGACAGAGACAGAGACAGAGACTGAGACAGAGACAGAGACAGAGACAGAGACAGAGACAGAGACAGAGACAGAGACAGAGACAGAGACAGAGACAGAGACAGAGACAGAGACAGAGACAGAGACAGAGACAGAGGCAGAGACAGAGACAGAGACAGAGACAGAGACAGAGACAGAGACAGAGACAGAGACGGAGACAAAGACCGAGACAGAGACACAGACAGAGACGGAGACAGTGACGGAGACAAAGACCGAGACAGTGGCAGAGACACAGACAGAGACGGAGAGAGAGACAGAGACAGAGACAGAGACGGAGATAGAGACAGAGACAGAGTCAGAGACGGAGACAGAGGCAGACAGAGAGCCAGGGACAGAGACAGAGACAGAGACAGAGGGAGAAACAGCGACAGGGACAGAGACATAGACAGAGACGGAGATAGAGACAGAGACAGAGACAGAGACAGAGATAGAGACAGAGACAGAGATAGAGACAGAGACAGAGACAGAGCCAGAGACAGAGACAGGGGGAGAGACAGCGACAGAGACAGAGACCGAGACAGAGACAGAGACGGTGACAGAGACGGAGATAGAGACAGAGGCAGATACAGAAACGGAGACAGAGACAGCGACAGAGACAGAGACAGAGACAGAGACAGAGACAGAGACAGAGACAGAGACAGAGACAGAGTCAGAGACAGAGACAGAGACAGAGACAGAGACAGAGACAGAGACAGAGACAGAGACAGAGACAGAGACAGAGACAGAGTCAGAGACGGAGACAGAGGCAGACAGAGAGCCAGGGACAGAGACAGAGACAGAGACAGAGGGAGAAACAGCGACAGACACAGAGACATAGACAGAGACGGAGATAGAGACAGAGACAGAGACAGAGACAGAGATCGAGACAGAGACAGAGACGGAGACAGAGGCAGAGACAGAGCCAGAGACAGAGACAGGGGGAGAGACAGCGACAGAGACAGAGACCGAGACAGAGACAGAGACGGTGACAGAGACGGAGATAGAGACAGAGGCAGATACAGAAACGGAGACAGAGACAGCGACAGAGACAGAGACAGAGACAGAGACAGAGACATAGACGGAGATAGAGACAGAGACAGAGACAGAGACGGAGACAGAGACGGAGACAAAGACCGAGACAGAGACAGAGACGGAGACAGAGGCAGAGACAGAGCCAGGGACAGAGACGGAGACAGAGACAGAGGGAGAGACAGCGAGAGAGACGGAGACAGAAACGGAGACAGAGACAGATACGGAGACAGAGACAGAGACAGAGACAGAGACAGAGACAGAGGCAGAGACAGAGACAGAGACAGAGACAGAGACAGAGACAGAGACAGAGACAGAGACATAGACGGACATAGAGACAGAGACAGAGACAGAGACAGAGACGGAGACAGAGACGGAGACAAAGACCGAGACAGAGACAGAGACGGAGACAGAGGCAGAGACAGAGCCAGGGACAGAGACGGAGACAGAGACAGAGACAGAGACAGAGACAGAGACAGAGACAGAGACAGAGACAGAGACAGAGACAGAGACAGAGACAGAGACAGAGACAGAGACAGAGACAGAGACAGAGACAGAGACAGAGACAGAGATAGAGACAGAGACAGAGACAGAGGCAGAGACAGAGACAGAGACAGAGACAGAGACAGAGACAGAGACAGAGACGGAGACAGAGGCACAGACAGAGCCAGGGACAGAGACGGAGACAGAGACAGAGGGAGAGACAGCGAGAGAGGCAGAGACAGAAACAGAGACAGAGACAGATACGGAGACAGAGGCAGAGGCAGAGACAGAGGCAGAGACAGAGACGGAGACAGAGACAGAGACAGAGACAGAGACAGAGACAGAGACTGAGACAGAGACAGAGACAGAGACAGAGACAGAGACAGAGACAGAGACAGAGACAGAGACAGAGACAGAGACAGAGACAGAGACAGAGACAGAGACAGAGACAGAGACAGAGACAGAGACAGAGACAGAGACAGTGACGGAGACAAAGACCGAGACAGAGGCAGAGACAGAGACAGAGACAGAGACAGAGACAGAGACAGAGACAGAGACAGAGACAGAGACAGAGACAGAGACAGAGACAGAGACAGAGACAGAGACAGAGACAGAGACAGAGACAGAGACAGAGACAGAGACAGAAACAGAGACGGAGACAAAGACCGAGACAGAGGCAGAGACACAGACAGAGACAGAGACAGAGACAGAGACAGAGACAGAGACAGGGACAGAGACAGAGACAGAGACAGGGACAGAAACAGAGACAGAGACAGAGACAGAAACAGAGACAGAGACAGAGACAGAGACAGAGACAGAGACAGAGACGGAGACAAAGACCGAGACGGAGACAGTGACGGAAACAGAGGCAGAGACAGGGCCTGGGACAGAGACGGAGACTGGGACAGAGGGAGAGACAGCGACAGAGACAGAGACAGAGACAGAGGCAGAGGCAGAGGCAGAGACAGAGAAAGAGACGGAGACAGAGACAGAGACAGAGACAGAGACAGAGGCGCAGACGGAGACAGAGACAGAGACATAGACAGGGACAGCGACAGAGTTAGAGGCAGAGATAGACACAGAGACAAAGACAGAGACTGAGACAAAGACAGAGACAGAGACAGAGACAGAGACAGAGACAGAGAGAGAGACAGAGACAGAGACAGAGACAGAGACAGAGACAGAGACAGAGACAGAGACAGAGACAGAGACAGAGACAGTGGGAGAGACAGCGACAGGGACGGAGACAGAGACGGAGACAAAGACCGAGACAGAGACAGAGACAGAGACTGAGACAGAGACAGAGACAGAGACAGAGACAGAGACAGAGACAGAGACAGAGACAGAGACAGAGACAGAGACAGAGACAGAGACAGAGACAGAGACAGAGACAGAGACAGAGACAGAGACAGAGACAGAGACAGAGACAGAGACAGAGACAGAGAGAGAGACAGAGACAGAGACAGAGACAGAGACAGAGACAGAGACAGAGGCAGAGGCAGAGGCAGAGACAGAGAAAGAGACGGAGACAGAGACAGAGACAGAGACAGAGGCGCAGACGGAGACAGAGACAGAGACATAGACAGAGACAGAGACAGAGACAGAGACAGAGACAGAGACAGAGACAGAGACAGAGACAGAGACAGAGACGGAGACAGAGACAGAGACAGAGACAGAGACAGAGGCAGAGGCAGAGACAGAGACAGAGACAGAGACAGAGACAGAGACAGAGACAGAGACAGAGACAGAGACAGAGACAGAGACAGAGACAGAGACAGAGACAGAGACGGAGACAAAGACCGAGACAGAGGCAGAGACACAGACAGAGACAGAGACAGAGACAGAGACAGAGACAGGGACAGAGACAGAGACAGAGACAGGGACAGAAACAGAGACAGAGACAGAGACAGAAACAGAGACAGAGACAGAGACAGAGACAGAGACAGAGACAGAGACGGAGACAAAGACCGAGACGGAGACAGTGACGGAAACAGAGGCAGAGACAGGGCCTGGGACAGAGACGGAGACTGGGACAGAGGGAGAGACAGCGACAGAGACAGAGACAGAGACAGAGGCAGAGGCAGAGGCAGAGACAGAGAAAGAGACGGAGACAGAGACAGAGACAGAGACAGAGACAGAGGCGCAGACGGAGACAGAGACAGAGACATAGACAGGGACAGCGACAGAGTTAGAGGCAGAGATAGACACAGAGACAAAGACAGAGACTGAGACAAAGACAGAGACAGAGACAGAGACAGAGACAGAGACAGAGAGAGAGACAGAGACAGAGACAGAGACAGAGACAGAGACAGAGACAGAGACAGAGACAGAGACAGAGACAGAGACAGTGGGAGAGACAGCGACAGGGACGGAGACAGAGACGGAGACAAAGACCGAGACAGAGACAGAGACAGAGACTGAGACAGAGACAGAGACAGAGACAGAGACAGAGACAGAGACAGAGACAGAGACAGAGACAGAGACAGAGACAGAGACAGAGATAGAGACAGAGACAGAGACAGAGACAGAGACAGAGACAGAGACAGAGACAGAGACAGAGACAGAGACAGAGACAGAGACAGAGAGAGAGACAGAGACAGAGACAGAGACAGAGACAGAGACAGAGACAGAGGCAGAGGCAGAGGCAGAGACAGAGAAAGAGACGGAGACAGAGACAGAGACAGAGACAGAGGCGCAGACGGAGACAGAGACAGAGACATAGACAGAGACAGAGACAGAGACAGAGACAGAGACAGAGACAGAGACAGAGACAGAGACAGAGACAGAGACGGAGACAGAGACAGAGACAGAGACAGAGACAGAGGCAGAGGCAGAGGCAGAGACAGAGACAGAGAAAGAGACGGAGACAGAGACCGAGACAGAGACAGAGACGGTGACAGAGACGGAGATAGAGACAGAGGCAGATACAGAAACGGAGACAGAGGCAGAGACAGAGCCAGAGACAGAGAACGAGACAAAGACCGAGACGGAGACAGAGACGGAGACAGAGGCAGAGACAGAGACAGAGACAGAGATAGAGACGGAGATAGAGACAGAGACAGAGACAGAGACGGAGACAGAGGCAGAGACAGAGACAGAGACAGCGACAGAGACAGAGACAGAGACAGAGACAGAGACAGAGACAGAGACATAGACGGAGATAGAGACGGAGACAAAGACCGAGACAGAGACAGAGACGGAGACAGAGGCAGAGACAGAGCCAGGGACAGAGACGGAGACAGAGACAGAGGGAGAGACAGCGAGAGAGACGGAGACAGAAACGGAGACAGAGACAGATACGGAGACAGAGACAGAGACAGAGACAGAGACAGAGACAGAGGCAGAGACAGAGACAGAGACAGAGACAGAGACAGAGACAGAGACAGAGACAGAGACATAGACGGACATAGAGACAGAGACAGAGACAGAGACAGAGACGGAGACAGAGACGGAGACAAAGACCGAGACAGAGACAGAGACGGAGACAGAGACTGAGACGGAGACAGAGACTGACACAGAGGCAGAGACAGAGACAGAGACAGAGACAGAGACAGAGACAGAGACAGAGACAGAGACAGAGACAGAGACAGAGACAGAGACAGAGACAGAGACAGAGACAGAGACAGAGACAGAGACAGAGACAGAGACAGAGACAGAGACAGAGACAGAGACAGAGACAGAGACAGAGACAGAGACAGAGACAGAGACAGAGACAGAGACAGAGGCAGAGGCAGAGGCAGAGACAGAGAAAGAGACGGAGACAGAGACAGAGACAGAGACAGAGGCGCAGACGGAGACAGAGACAGAGACATAGACAGAGACAGAGACAGAGACAGAGACAGAGACAGAGACAGAGACAGAGACAGAGACAGAGACAGAGACAGAGACAGAGACAGAGACAGAGACAGAGACAGAGGCAGAGGCAGAGGCAGAGACAGAGACAGAGAAAGCGACGGAGACAGAGACCGAGACAGAGACAGAGACGGTGACAGAGACGGAGATAGAGACAGAGGCAGATACAGAAACGGAGACAGAGGCAGAGACAGAGCCAGAGACAGAGAACGAGACAAAGACCGAGACGGAGACAGAGACGGAGACAGAGGCAGAGACAGAGACAGAGACAGAGACAGAGACGGAGATAGAGACAGAGACAGAGACAGAGACGGAGACAGAGGCAGAGACAGAGACAGAGACAGCGACAGAGACAGAGACAGAGACAGAGACAGAGACATAGACGGAGATAGAGACGGAGACAAAGACCGAGACAGAGACAGAGACGGAGACAGAGGCAGAGACAGAGCCAGGGACAGAGACGGAGACAGAGACAGAGGGAGAGACAGCGAGAGAGACGGAGACAGAAACGGAGACAGAGACAGATACGGAGACAGAGACAGAGACAGAGACAGAGACAGAGACAGAGGCAGAGACAGAGACAGAGACAGAGACAGAGACAGAGACAGAGACATAGACAGAGACAGAGACAGAGACAGAGACAGAGACAGAGATAGAGACAGAGACAGAGACAGAGGCAGAGACAGAGACAGAGACAGAGACAGAGACAGACACAGAGACAGAGACAGAGACAGAGACAGAGGCAGAGGCAGAGGCAGAGACAGAGACAGAGAAAGAGACGGAGACAGAGACCGAGACAGAGACAGAGACGGTGACAGAGACGGAGATAGAGACAGAGGCAGATACAGAAACGGAGACAGAGGCAGAGACAGAGCCAGAGACAGAGAACGAGACAAAGACCGAGACGGAGACAGAGACGGAGACAGAGGCAGAGACAGAGACAGAGACAGAGACAGAGACGGAGATAGAGACAGAGACAGAGACAGAGACGGAGACAGAGGCAGAGACAGAGACAGAGACAGCGACAGAGACAGAGACAGAGACAGAGACAGAGACAGAGACATAGACGGAGATAGAGACGGAGACAAAGACAGAGGCAGAGACAGAGACAGAGACAGAGACAGAGACAGAGACAGAGACAGAGACAGAGACAGAGACAGAGACAGAGACAGAGACGGAGACAGAGACGGAGACGAAGACCGAGACAGAGACAGAGACGGAGACAGAGGCACAGACAGAGCCAGGCACAGAGACGGAGACAGAGACAGAGGGAGAGACAGCGAGAGAGGCAGAGACAGAAACAGAGACAGAGACAGATACGGAGACAGAGGCAGAGGCAGAGACAGAGGCAGAGACAGAGACGGAGACAGAGACAGAGACAGAGACAGAGACAGAGACAGAGACTGAGACAGAGACAGAGACAGAGACAGAGACAGAGACAGAGACAGAGACAGAGACAGAGACAGAGACAGAGGCAGAGACAGAGACAGAGACAGAGACAGAGACAGAGACAGAGACAGAGATAGAGACAGAGACAGAGACAGAGACAGAGACAGTGACGGAGACAAAGACCGAGACAGAGACAAAGACCGAGACAGAGGCAGAGACAGAGACAGAGACAGAGACAGAGACAGAGACAGAGACAGAGACAGAGACAGAGACAGAGACAGAGACAGAGACAGAGACAGAGACAGAGACAGAGACAGAGACAGAGACAGAGACAGAGACAGAGACAGAGACAGAGACAGAGACAGAGACAGAGACAGAGACGGAGACAAAGACCGAGACAGAGGCAGAGACACAGACAGAGACAGAGACAGAGACAGAGACAGAGACAGGGACAGAGACAGAGACAGAGACAGGGACAGAAACAGAGACAGAGACAGAGACAGAGACAGAAACAGAGACAGAGACAGAGACAGAGACAGAGACAGAGACAGAGACGGAGACAAAGACCGAGACGGAGACAGTGACGGAAACAGAGGCAGAGACAGGCCAGGGACAGAGACGGAGACTGGGACAGAGGGAGAGACAGCGACAGAGACAGAGACAGAGACAGAGGCAGAGGCAGAGGCAGAGACAGAGAAAGAGACGGAGACAGAGACAGAGACAGAGACAGAGGCGCAGACGGAGACAGAGACAGAGACATAGACAGAGACAGAGACAGAGACAGAGACAGAGACAGAGACAGAGACAGAGACAGAGACAGAGACAGAGACAGAGACAGAGACAGAGACAGAGACAGAGACAGAGACAGAGACAGAGACAGAGGCAGAGGCAGAGGCAGAGACAGAGACAGAGAAAGAGACGGAGACAGAGACCGAGACAGAGACAGAGACGGTGACAGAGACGGAGATAGAGACAGAGGCAGATACAGAAACGGAGACAGAGGCAGAGACAGAGCCAGAGCCAGAGACAGAGAACGAGACAAAGACCGAGACGGAGACAGAGACGGAGACAGAGGCAGAGACAGAGACAGAGACAGAGATAGAGACGGAGATAGAGACAGAGACAGAGACAGAGACGGAGACAGAGGCAGAGACAGAGACAGAGACAGCGACAGAGACAGAGACAGAGACAGAGACAGAGACAGAGACAGAGACAGAGACAGAGACAGAGACAGAGACAGAGACAGAGACAGAGACAGAGACAGAGACAGAGACAGAGACAGAGACAGAGACAGAGACAGAGACAGAGACAGAGACAGAGACAGAGACGGAGACAAAGACCGAGACAGAGACACAGACAGAGACGGAGACAGTGACGGAGACAAAGACCGATACAGTGGCAGAGACACAGACAGAGACGGAGAGAGAGACAGAGACAGAGACAGAGACGGAGATAGAGACAGAGACAGAGTCAGAGACGGAGACAGAGGCAGACAGAGAGCCAGGGACAGAGACAGAGACAGAGACAGAGGGAGAAACAGCGACAGAGACAGAGACATAGACAGAGACGGAGATAGAGACAGAGACAGAGACAGAGACAGAGATAGAGACAGAGACAGAGACGGAGACAGAGGCAGAGACAGAGCCAGAGACAGAGACAGGGGGAGAGACAGCGACAGAGACAGAGACCGAGACAGAGACAGAGACGATGACAGAGACGGAGATAGAGACAGAGGCAGATACAGAAACGGAGACAGAGACAGCGACAGAGACAGAGACAGAGACAGAGACAGAGACAGAGACAGAGACAGAGACAGAGACAGAGACAGAGACAGAGACAGAGACAGAGACAGAGACAGAGACAGAGACAGAGACAGAGACAGAGACAGAGACAGAGACAGAGACAGAGACAGAGACAGAGACAGAGACAGAGACAGAGACAGAGACAGAGACAGAGACGGAGACAAAGACCGAGACAGAGGCAGAGACACAGACAGAGACAGAGACAGAGACAGAGACAGAGACAGGGACAGAGACAGAGACAGAGACAGGGACAGAAACAGAGACAGAGACAGAGACAGAAACAGAGACAGAGACAGAGACAGAGACAGAGACAGAGACAGAGACGGAGACAAAGACCGAGACGGAGACAGTGACGGAAACAGAGGCAGAGACAGGGCCTGGGACAGAGACGGAGACTGGGACAGAGGGAGAGACAGCGACAGAGACAGAGACAGAGACAGAGGCAGAGGCAGAGGCAGAGACAGAGAAAGAGACGGAGACAGAGACAGAGACAGAGACAGAGACAGAGGCGCAGACGGAGACAGAGACAGAGACATAGACAGGGACAGCGACAGAGTTAGAGGCAGAGATAGACACAGAGACAAAGACAGAGACTGAGACAAAGACAGAGACAGAGACAGAGACAGAGACAGAGACAGAGAGAGAGACAGAGACAGAGACAGAGACAGAGACAGAGACAGAGACAGAGACAGAGACAGTGGGAGAGACAGCGACAGGGACGGAGACAGAGACGGAGACAAAGACCGAGACAGAGACAGAGACAGAGACTGAGACAGAGACAGAGACAGAGACAGAGACAGAGACAGAGACAGAGACAGAGACAGAGACAGAGACAGAGACAGAGACAGAGACAGAGACGGAGACAGAGACAGAGACAGAGACAGAGACAGAGACAGAGACAGAGACAGAGACAGAGACAGAGACAGAGACAGAGACAGAGAGAGAGACAGAGACAGAGACAGAGACAGAGACAGAGACAGAGACAGAGGCAGAGGCAGAGGCAGAGACAGAGAAAGGGACGGAGACAGAGACAGAGACAGAGACAGAGGCGCAGACGGAGACAGAGACAGAGACATAGACAGAGACAGAGACAGAGACAGAGACAGAGACAGAGACAGAGACAGAGACAGAGACAGAGACAGAGACAGAGACAGAGACAGAGACAGAGACAGAGACAGAGACAGAGACAGAGGCAGAGGCAGAGGCAGAGACAGAGACAGAGAAAGAGACGGAGACAGAGACCGAGACAGAGACAGAGACGGTGACAGAGACGGAGATAGAGACAGAGGCAGATACAGAAACGGAGACAGAGGCAGAGACAGAGCCAGAGACAGAGAACGAGACAAAGACCGAGACGGAGACAGAGACGTAGACAGAGGCAGAGACAGAGACAGAGACAGAGATAGAGACGGAGATAGAGACAGAGACAGAGACAGAGACGGAGACAGAGGCAGAGACAGAGACAGAGACAGCGACAGAGACAGAGACAGAGACAGAGACAGAGACAGAGACATAGACGGAGATAGAGACGGAGACAAAGACCGAGACAGAGACAGAGACGGAGACAGAGGCAGAGACAGAGCCAGGGACAGAGACGGAGACAGAGACAGAGGGAGAGACAGCGAGAGAGACGGAGACAGAAACGGAGACAGAGACAGATACGGAGACAGAGACAGAGACAGAGACAGAGACAGAGACAGAGGCAGAGACAGAGACAGAGACAGAGACAGAGACAGAGACAGAGACAGAGACAGAGACATAGACGGACATAGAGACAGAGACAGAGACAGAGACAGAGACGGAGACAGAGACGGAGACAAAGACCGAGACAGAGACAGAGACGGAGACAGAGACTGACACAGAGGCAGAGACAGAGACAGAGACAGAGACAGAGACAGAGACAGAGACAGAGACAGAGACAGAGACAGAGACAGAGACAGAGACAGAGACAGAGACAGAGACAGAGACAGAGACAGAGACAGAGACAGAGACAGAGACAGAGACAGAGACAGAGACAGAGGCAGAGGCAGAGGCAGAGACAGAGACAGAGAAAGAGACGGAGACAGAGACCGAGACAGAGACAGAGACGGTGACAGAGACGGAGATAGAGACAGAGGCAGATACAGAAACGGAGACAGAGGCAGAGACAGAGCCAGAGACAGAGAACGAGACAAAGACCGAGACGGAGACAGAGACGTAGACAGAGGCAGAGACAGAGACAGAGACAGAGATAGAGACGGAGATAGAGACAGAGACAGAGACAGAGACGGAGACAGAGGCAGAGACAGAGACAGAGACAGCGACAGAGACAGAGACAGAGACAGAGACAGAGACAGAGACATAGACGGAGATAGAGACGGAGACAAAGACCGAGACAGAGACAGAGACGGAGACAGAGGCAGAGACAGAGCCAGGGACAGAGACGGAGACAGAGACAGAGGGAGAGACAGCGAGAGAGACGGAGACAGAAACGGAGACAGAGACAGATACGGAGACAGAGACAGAGACAGAGACAGAGACAGAGACAGAGGCAGAGACAGAGACAGAGACAGAGACAGAGACAGAGACAGAGACAGAGACAGAGACATAGACGGACATAGAGACAGAGACAGAGACAGAGACAGAGACGGAGACAGAGACGGAGACAAAGACCGAGACAGAGACAGAGACGGAGACAGAGACTGACACAGAGGCAGAGACAGAGACAGAGACAGAGACAGAGACAGAGACAGAGACAGAGACAGAGACAGAGACAGAGACAGAGACAGAGACAGAGACAGAGACAGAGACAGAGACAGAGACAGAGACAGAGACAGAGACAGAGACAGAGACAGAGACAGAGACAGAGACAGAGACAGAGACAGAGACAGAGACAGAGACAGAGACAGAGGCAGAGACAGAGACAGAGACAGAGACAGAGACAGAGACAGAGACAGGGACAGAGACAGAGACGGAGACAGAGACGGAGACGAAGACCGAGACAGAGACAGAGACGGAGACAGAGGCACAGACAGAGCCAGGGACAGAGACGGAGACAGAGACAGAGGGAGAGACAGCGAGAGAGGCAGAGACAGAAACAGAGACAGAGACAGATACGGAGACAGAGGCAGAGGCAGAGACAGAGGCAGAGACAGAGACGGAGACAGAGACAGAGACAGAGACAGAGACAGAGACAGAGACTGAGACAGAGACAGAGACAGAGACAGAGACAGAGACAGAGACAGAGACAGAGACAGAGACAGAGACAGAGACAGAGACAGAGACAGAGGCAGAGACAGAGACAGAGACAGAGACAGAGACAGAGACAGTGACGGAGACAAAGACCGAGACAGAGGCAGAGACAGAGACAGAGACAGAGACAGAGACAGAGACAGAGACAGAGACAGAGACAGAGACAGAGACAGAGACAGAGACAGAGACAGAGACAGAGACAGAGACAGAGACAGAGACAGAGACAGAGACAGAGACAGAGACAGAGACAGAGACAGAGACAGAGACGGAGACAAAGACCGAGACAGAGGCAGAGACACAGACAGAGACAGAGACCGAGACAGAGACAGAGACAGGGACAGAGACAGAGACAGAGACAGGGACAGAAACAGAGACAGAGACAGAAACAGAGACAGAGACAGAGACAGAGACAGAGACAGAGACAGAGACAGAGACAGAGACAGAGACGGAGACAGTGACGGAAACAGAGGCAGAGACAGGGCCTGGGACAGAGACGGAGACTGGGACAGAGGGAGAGACAGCGACAGAGACAGAGACAGAGACAGAGGCAGAGGCAGAGGCAGAGACAGAGAAAGAGACGGAGACAGAGACAGAGACAGAGACAGAGACAGAGGCGCAGACGGAGACAGAGACAGAGACATAGACAGGGACAGCGACAGAGTTAGAGGCAGAGATAGACACAGAGACAAAGACAGAGACTGAGACAAAGACAGAGACAGAGACAGAGACAGAGACAGAGACAGAGAGAGAGACAGAGACAGAGACAGAGACAGAGACAGAGACAGAGACAGAGACAGAGACAGTGGGAGAGACAGCGAGAGGGACGGAGACAGAGACGGAGACAAAGACCGAGACAGAGACAGAGACAGAGACTGAGACAGAGACAGAGACAGAGACAGAGACAGAGACAGAGACAAAGACAGAGACAGAGACAGAGACAGGGACAGAGACAGAGACAGAGACAGAGACAGAGACAGAGACAGAGACAGAGACAGAGACAGAGACAGAGACAGAGACAGAGACAGAGAGAGAGACAGAGACAGAGACAGAGACAGAGACAGAGACAGAGACAGAGGCAGAGGCAGAGGCAGAGACAGAGAAAGGGACGGAGACAGAGACAGAGACAGAGACAGAGGCGCAGACGGAGACAGAGACAGAGACATAGACAGAGACAGAGACAGAGACAGAGACAGAGACAGAGACAGAGACAGAGACAGAGACAGAGACAGAGACAGAGACAGAGACAGAGACAGAGACAGAGACAGAGACAGAGACAGAGACAGAGACAGAGACAGAGACAGAGACAGAGACAGAGACAGAGACAGAGACAGAGACAGAGACAGAGACAGAGACAGAGACAGAGACAGAGACAGAGACAGAGACAGAGAGAGAGACAGAGACAGAGACAGAGACAGAGACAGAGACAGAGACAGAGGCAGAGGCAGAGGCAGAGACAGAGAAAGAGACGGAGACAGAGACAGAGACAGAGACAGAGACAGAGACAGAGACAGAGACAGAGACAGAGACAGAGACAGAGACAGAGACAGAGACAGAGACAGAGACAGAGACAGAGACAGAGACAGAGACAGAGACAGAGACAGAGACAGAGACAGAGACAGAGACAGAGACAGAGACAGAGACAGAGACAGAGACAGAGACAGAGACAGAGACAGAGACAGAGACAGAGACAGAGACAGAGACAGAGAGAGAGACAGAGACAGAGACAGAGACAGAGACAGAGACAGAGACAGAGACAGAGGCAGAGGCAGAGGCAGAGACAGAGAAAGAGACGGAGACAGAGACAGAGACAGAGACAGAGGCGCAGACGGAGACAGAGACAGAGACATAGACAGAGACAGAGACAGAGACAGAGACAGAGACAGAGACAGAGACAGAGACAGAGACAGAGACAGAGACAGAGACAGAGACAGAGACAGAGACAGAGACAGAGACAGAGACAGAGACAGAGACAGAGGCAGAGGCAGAGGCAGAGACAGAGACAGAGAAAGAGACGGAGACAGAGACCGAGACAGAGACAGAGACGGTGACAGAGACGGAGATAGAGACAGAGGCAGATACAGAAACGGAGACAGAGGCAGAGACAGAGCCAGAGACAGAGAACGAGACAAAGACCGAGACGGAGACAGAGACGGAGACAGAGGCAGAGACAGAGACAGAGACAGAGATAGAGACGGAGATAGAGACAGAGACAGAGACAGAGACGGAGACAGAGGCAGAGACAGAGACAGAGACAGCGACAGAGACAGAGACAGAGACAGAGACAGAGACAGAGACAGAGACAGAGACAGAGACAGAGACAGAGACAGAGACAGAGACAGAGACAGAGACAGAGACAGAGACAGAGACAGAGACAGAGACAGAGACAGAGACAGAGACAGAGACAGAGACAGAGACGGAGACAAAGACCGAGACAGAGACACAGACAGAGACGGAGACAGTGACGGAGACAAAGACCGAGACAGTGGCAGAGACACAGACAGAGACGGAGAGAGAGACAGAGACAGAGACAGAGACGGAGATAGAGACAGAGACAGAGTCAGAGACGGAGACAGAGGCAGACAGAGAGCCAGGGACAGAGACAGAGACAGAGACAGAGGGAGAGACAGCGAGAGAGACGGAGACAGAAACGGAGACAGAGACAGATACGGAGACAGAGACAGAGACAGAGACAGAGACAGAGACAGAGGCAGAGACAGAGACAGAGACAGAGACAGAGACAGAGACAGAGACAGAGACAGAGACAGAGACAGAGACAGAGACAGAGACAGAGACAGAGACAGAGACGGAGACAAAGACCGAGACAGAGACACAGACAGAGACGGAGACAGTGACGGAGACAAAGACCGAGACAGTGGCAGAGACACAGACAGAGACGGAGAGAGAGACAGAGACAGAGACAGAGACGGAGATAGAGACAGAGACAGAGTCAGAGACGGAGACAGAGGCAGACAGAGAGCCAGGGACAGAGACAGAGACAGAGACAGAGGGAGAAACAGCGACAGAGACAGAGACATAGACAGAGACGGAGATAGAGACAGAGACAGAGACAGAGACAGAGATAGAGACAGAGACAGAGACGGAGACAGAGGCAGAGACAGAGCCAGAGACAGAGACAGGGGGAGAGACAGCGACAGAGACAGAGACCGAGACAGAGACAGAGACGATGACAGAGACGGAGATAGAGACAGAGGCAGATACAGAAACGGAGACAGAGACAGCGACAGAGACAGAGACAGAGACAGAGACAGAGACAGAGACAGAGACAGAGACAGAGACAGAGACAGAGACAGAGACAGAGACAGAGACAGAGACAGAGACAGAGACAGAGACAGAGACAGAGACAGAGACAGAGACAGAGACAGAGACAGAGACAGAGACAGAGACAGAGACAGAGACAGAGACAGAGACGGAGACAAAGACCGAGACAGAGGCAGAGACACAGACAGAGACAGAGACAGAGACAGAGACAGAGACAGGGACAGAGACAGAGACAGAGACAGGGACAGAAACAGAGACAGAGACAGAGACAGAAACAGAGACAGAGACAGAGACAGAGACAGAGACAGAGACAGAGACGGAGACAAAGACCGAGACGGAGACAGTGACGGAAACAGAGGCAGAGACAGGGCCTGGGACAGAGACGGAGACTGGGACAGAGGGAGAGACAGCGACAGAGACAGAGACAGAGACAGAGGCAGAGGCAGAGGCAGAGACAGAGAAAGAGACGGAGACAGAGACAGAGACAGAGACAGAGACAGAGGCGCAGACGGAGACAGAGACAGAGACATAGACAGGGACAGCGACAGAGTTAGAGGCAGAGATAGACACAGAGACAAAGACAGAGACTGAGACAAAGACAGAGACAGAGACAGAGACAGAGACAGAGACAGAGAGAGAGACAGAGACAGAGACAGAGACAGAGACAGAGACAGAGACAGAGACAGAGACAGTGGGAGAGACAGCGACAGGGACGGAGACAGAGACGGAGACAAAGACCGAGACAGAGACAGAGACAGAGACTGAGACAGAGACAGAGACAGAGACAGAGACAGAGACAGAGACAGAGACAGAGACAGAGACAGAGACAGAGACAGAGACAGAGACAGAGACAGAGACAGAGACGGAGACAGAGACAGAGACAGAGACAGAGACAGAGACAGAGACAGAGACAGAGACAGAGACAGAGACAGAGACAGAGAGAGAGACAGAGACAGAGACAGAGACAGAGACAGAGACAGAGACAGAGGCAGAGGCAGAGGCAGAGACAGAGAAAGGGACGGAGACAGAGACAGAGACAGAGACAGAGGCGCAGACGGAGACAGAGACAGAGACATAGACAGAGACAGAGACAGAGACAGAGACAGAGACAGAGACAGAGACAGAGACAGAGACAGAGACAGAGACAGAGACAGAGACAGAGACAGAGACAGAGACAGAGACAGAGACAGAGACAGAGGCAGAGGCAGAGGCAGAGACAGAGACAGAGAAAGAGACGGAGACAGAGACCGAGACAGAGACAGAGACGGTGACAGAGACGGAGATAGAGACAGAGGCAGATACAGAAACGGAGACAGAGGCAGAGACAGAGCCAGAGACAGAGAACGAGACAAAGACCGAGACGGAGACAGAGACGTAGACAGAGGCAGAGACAGAGACAGAGACAGAGATAGAGACGGAGATAGAGACAGAGACAGAGACAGAGACGGAGACAGAGGCAGAGACAGAGACAGAGACAGCGACAGAGACAGAGACAGAGACAGAGACAGAGACAGAGACATAGACGGAGATAGAGACGGAGACAAAGACCGAGACAGAGACAGAGACGGAGACAGAGGCAGAGACAGAGCCAGGGACAGAGACGGAGACAGAGACAGAGGGAGAGACAGCGAGAGAGACGGAGACAGAAACGGAGACAGAGACAGATACGGAGACAGAGACAGAGACAGAGACAGAGACAGAGACAGAGACAGAGGCAGAGACAGAGACAGAGACAGAGACAGAGACAGAGACAGAGACAGAGACAGAGACATAGACGGACATAGAGACAGAGACAGAGACAGAGACAGAGACGGAGACAGAGACGGAGACAAAGACCGAGACAGAGACAGAGACGGAGACAGAGACTGACACAGAGGCAGAGACAGAGACAGAGACAGAGACAGAGACAGAGACAGAGACAGAGACAGAGACAGAGACAGAGACAGAGACAGAGACAGAGACAGAGACAGAGACAGAGACAGAGACAGAGACAGAGACAGAGACAGAGACAGAGACAGAGACAGAGACAGAGACAGAGACAGAGACAGAGACAGAGACAGAGACAGAGACAGAGACAGAGACAGAGACAGAGACAGAGGCAGAGACAGAGACAGAGACAGAGACAGAGACAGAGACAGAGACAGAGACAGAGACAGAGACGGAG